>BJCG01001492.1:0-94083 GCA_005406145.1 Prunus yedoensis
TGGAATCACATAAGATATATCCGTCTTGTTGGCCATGGAAAGCATATTAACAATCTTCCTTGGTGCTATTTTTATCTTTCCTTCCCAATAGCAAATGCTGCTATTAGTATGTAAATAAACTGAAAGCAGCACTCAGCTACATCTAAACTGAAGATGCTTGTACTTTTTTTAGGCCCTGAGGATGCTACTAGCTGGTATTAGGCATTGTGTTAAATGGATAAAGATGTCAAACCTTAGGTTTCAACTTATGCATATTTTCCATGGTGGTTTAACCAAAGCATTGGTAATGCAAAAGGCATGTAACAGACCAAACTAAATTTATCAAACAACTGAGTTTCTAACAATATTAGAAGTAAATAAAACTTGAAGAAGGAAAAAATAAAAAAGCATCGTTGACATATCTAATGAGATTTGGCATAGCTCTTACAAAAAAGCGTGTCTTCTTTCAACAGTTACGTCTTGAAGCTGGAAAAGGCTGATGTGTACCGGTTACCATATCTTTCAAGCAGTGGACCTGGATTTGGTTTGTAATCCATTTCTTCAAAGGACCCTATTATTCAATGTTTACATTTTTAGATTACTAATAAATAATTGGGCCCTTTAGTCTCAGAAGTAATGTTGAGTTGAAGTTAATTATGAGTATGAGCAGAATTAAGGTTCTCTTAACCTTTCAAATATCTTTTTTTTTTCTATCAATGTTTCAGCTATACTTGAAGCTACCAGAAAAGCCAATTTCAATAATATATCAACCCAAATAGCATCTGGCTTTGCATCTGGAAGGTATACCTTTACTGTGTTATCCTTTAAATATGTTGGTTCTCGTTTGCATGCTTTTGTCATATGTTTATAACTTTGAACTCAAAAGGTTGACAGATTTAAAATGATAATTTGAGTCTATAAAAAAGTTCTCTGGAATTTAGAATAACGGCTGCCGGACGTTGTTATAACCTAAAGGAAAATTCGTGTGTTATCAGTCAGTAACTAACTCAAGTTAACGTGGAGAGATAATAATATGAAGAAAGGCTCCAATGGTCAAATCATAGACAGTTTTGTGGGGTTCTATTTCTGATTTTCAGATGTTAAAGAGGAGAAACTTGTACTTTCATTGGTCTTTACCATTTTGATTAATATTTGCCTCAAAGTAAGGAACACAAAAACAGTGAACAAGGCTTACAATTTACCTAAAACAATCACACCTAATTGTGCATCCTCTAGCACGAAGTCTAAAGAGTTCTGTGACACAATATATTTCAGCTAAGAATAGATAGCTTAGCGTTTTATTTGTGCCTCTATAATATCGTTGAATTGCATAAAATCTGTCCAAAAAAAGAATTGTGTAAAGAGTCGTTTAGCTGAGAGAGAATGTGCACAATTCAAATTCATAAAGTATCTAGAGTTCTGTTTTTACATCAGATTGGCCATTTACTGCATCCATAGTGATAGGTCTCTTATCAACTTGATGATTGTCATTTCATGGTCAACAAGACAACTTTGAATTTTGTATAACCGTTTCTGATAATGTATTTTACTTTTTGCTGATGAGTTACTAAAAAATGGCCTCTGGACTTCAGTTGGGATATACCGACTCTAGTTGCTTGGGGGATTGCAGACAAGTATCTGCCTCAATCTGTGGCGGAAGAGTTTCAGAAAGGAAACCCTACTGCTGTCAAGCTTAAGTTGATAGAAGGTGCTGGGCATATGCCACAGGAGGACTGGTAAATGACTTTCAGATTTCAGTTAGAATTCATGTGTCTCACACTATTTTGCCTCTTTCACTTTTCTTAATGAAGTATTGACAAACATGCAACAGGCCAGAGAAAGTTGTTACTGCTCTGAGAGTATTCTTTTAAGTTCAATGCATGAATCCACCTTTGATCTGGAAATCGGCATCATCTTCCAAGTTAATTGTTTGAAGGTAAGAAAGAAAACCTTTCCTGTAACTCTTTTGTCAACTTAGTTGAATTAATTCTGCAAATGATTCAGATACCTACTTGAGAATGGTCTCCTTGTGCCCTGGTAAACATGAAACAATAGTCTACAATCAAGTGATCATATTATTCCAGAAGCAATTAATTGCAGTATGTTGCATTTTCGAAGGAGACTGCTGTACATCAGAAGCCTACCCTTTCTCCCCGTTACAGCATATAATTATCTGCATGAGCATACTAGAGCTGCATGGTTTATATAATTCTATTAATGTGCTCATTAGTTCTCCTATGACTTGAAGTGATATGATTTCTCTGTTGGAATGCTTGATTGTTTCTGTTCTTAAATTTCCAAATCAAGGGTGAAGTCGTCAATGACATAACAATGAGTACGAGGAGAATTCACCTAACAATGCTCCTTTACTCTGTGTTCCTTTCAGTTAAACAGCTGCATGACTTCAGGGGATTCATTAAACTGCCAAAAAGATCCTACCAGTTGCCTTGGCAATTCATGTGTAAATATTTCTCCTTTTTTGTTGTATCATATTGTAAACATTTGGACTCAGATTGTAAATATTTCTCCTCTTTTTCATATGTAGTAAACAACGATAAATAAAAACTAAGAATTTCATAATTGTCTTCTTTCTGTTCTGCCATTGTGAGTCTTGTAACTTGAAAGTCCAATCAGGATTATTCGCCTCTACTCTTCTGTAACGCACTTAAACCTCATTAGTGGAAAACCACTACTTTAGGTTGCAAGCAAAGAGAGTATATTTCCAACAACAATTGCGCATATAATTACATAATGGAAGTCATTAGTATAACCACATAATTAGCACTGGCCAATTTCATGATAAAAAAAGGATTTACTACTGGCTAGAGATAGCTACAAAAAACTGAATCCGCTGGGTAGAGTTAGTTACAAAAACTGAATCCCCTTGTACGCCCATCATCCCGTACTTCCAAAAAGAGCTGGACTTCGCATCATAGATGTTAAATATATCTCGGTAGCTACCTATTTTGCTTTCTTCATCTTCTTACTATTCTGACTGGTATGGACTGTTTTCTTTGATGTCTTCTCTACCTTGGATTTGCTTATTATTGGTCACTTTCTTGTTTTATTCTTTTGATCTTCATCATGATGATCATCCTTGTTCATATCCTCATCATCCTCACTGTCATTGGCATTGTCTTCATCATCACTCTCTTTAGATTTTCTTTTCACTGATGACCTCTTACTTGACCTCTAGGTTCCTCCCTTTCTTTGGACTGCACACTTTCCATTAACTTCTTCATCACTTGCTGCTTCATTAACATCATCATTGACACCATCACCATGCCCTTTCTCTTGTTAGCTTGTTTACTCCCTGCTCTGGCAGCTTGCTGTCCACCTTAACTTCTGAAGCTCTGGTACATACGCTGTAGTCTAGAAGAACAAAACCCAAAGTAAAAAATAAATAAGGACTACTGAAAAAAAAAAAACTTAGAATTGCCACAAGAGCAATATAAGAGGGCCTCTTTAGCATGACATACCCTGCTACCAACCGTGATAAAGTCCAATTTCCTCCCTGCATTACATGAAAACATCAATTAACCAAATGTTAGGCAATACATATAATCACACCGGGTCAGAAAACCAAACCATCAACAAAAGCCTTTCCAGGCTTCTTTTCCGGGAATGAAAAATCCAATTACTTGGAAATTGACTACTATCTGCACCAACTTCAAGTGATTTTTCGATAACCTGTAAATAAATCTTGTCAAAATGACCACATATATTTCCAGTTTCTTACCATTAACTTTTCCGGGCTTTTTTGCCCCCACGAAAATGAAACAACCATTCATGGGGAAACTGGATAGAGTCTGCATCAACTTGAACAGCATATTCAATAACCTACAGGTATTCATCCTCTATATTTACAATGAAGAGTGCATATTCACCTCTCGGAAAAAAAAAAAAAAAAAAAAGTACAGGTACTAGCGGACTCAATATAAGAAGTTAAATCTCGCACCTCTTTGATGCTCTTGTGCAAATTTCATAATTTTCTTTCGACAAGCTGCAGCCACTTTGCTCTGGATGAATTCTTGCCTGTAAGAAATCAAATAAACTGTAAAAAGTCCACCATCAGGCATAATCTAGACCTACAAAGAAAACCAGTAATAATTTAAAGCTTCTAGCTTTAAGAATAAGCACCAGGCATAAATTAGAAGTTTCTTTACGTATCATATAAAAGGAATTCAATTGAGCATATTTCCAATCCCCTGGAAAAAAATAATTGGATTACACAAAGCCATAAACCCTGGCTAATGGAGGTCAGCGAAGTGCATGTTCTTTCTTCCTGTCACAACCAGAAGTCATTTTAGACTCTGAAGGTTGGTTAACCTGAAGCATACTATCTCTCTTGCAAGTTTCCATTCTCAGTAATTACTAACTATGACCAAATCATCTTAGGTTACATTTGGATATGTTGTTTTAAGACAAGACTCTTGTATTTGACTACTTATTTTGAATTGGATGCATCAAATGTTAAAAGAGCATACAAAGAATCCCTAATCCTACAGCCCTTGTAAATCTAGGCCATCCTCTCTTCCAGACCAGCCCATATTCTAGTTAACTGAAAATTATTCAGTTTTCAGTATTGCAACTCATCCATCTCAATCTCATCATTTTTCTGGACCAAACAGTATCTCCATCTTACCCCATTATTTGGGTCCCTAGAATAGTTCAATCTCATGTCAACCTAGAATGTAAATAAGACAAACGATACTGTTCAAGTGTAGAGACCAAACTGACTTGATATAGTACTTCATCAGCAACCCAATTTCCAATTCCTGAAATGTAACTCTGCAAACATGTAAAAAACAAAGGGGGTAATTATCTATACGGTAAACACATAACAGAGAATTTAAAACGATATCTACACATATAACTATATACTTGTAGAATAGCCTTTGATTTGTATTCCATGGTAATATTATCCATACTTTGACATGCTAAAAAAATGAACTAAGCTGTACTAACCTGATCAAGCAATAGAGTCTTAATTGCAATTTTCTTCTTGCTCAAGGATTCAAAAAGTTCATCCCCCTGTCATAGGCTCCAGAGAGCATCAGGCCCAAGCTCAGATATGGGGGGCACAGATGCTGGCTGTACCAACAAATTGAAAGCTTATTCGAGTGCCCGCTTAAAAGAAGAACATGAAAACTTTACAGGTTAAGGAGGATATTATATACATCTTTGAGCAAGCGGACTCTAGCAAATCGCCTCTTGTCAGGAAAGAGAACTCCAGACCATCATCCAGCTGCCCAAGGAGTATGTGACAGTCATAATGGGATAAGTTAACTCACAATATGACCCATATTTTTCTCAAAAAAAACAGATTAATCAAATCCAAGAAAGTACTTCATAAAATTGTTTACAATCAGTACAAATAAATGAGTCAGACAATTACTACTCCACTTTGATTGCTAGTGGGATAACAAACAAACTTGAGAAAAGACATTGAAAAGAAATATAAATCAATGAGCTTTAATGGCTCAAACTATTGTAGAAAGGAACTAATTGCAAATGAAGTGAAACTTGATCATGAAGCAGAATCACATAAGAAGATTCACATCAACTATTTCCTTTACCAACTGCACATTGTTGCTTGCAGCATGGAAGAGACATAAATATTCACATTCATTAAAAAATTATAAGGAATGAGCTAAATCCTCACCCTTTTTTGTTTTTTTTGCTTCTTCGACATTCGCACGTGAGATAATTTAAAAATTCAGAAAATCCTAAAAGAATATACACCTTCAAACAGTGGCTGTAACTTAGAGTACTCTGAAATGTCTCAGAAACCAAAGACCTTGTTAGTAGCTATAATTACAATCGCTAATATTTAGTTGTCTCTCATTCGAATACATTTCCTGCTAAAACCACAAACAACTAGACTCACAGACTCAGAGAAACCCTCACAGCCTCAGTAATTTCATTTTGATAAAATCATTACCAAATAAGCATATATAAAAGGAAAAACAAAAAAAACATCACCGTTGGTTCTTAGAATATTAATTCTTACATACTTCAACAAAGAACTTGGAATACTTGGAAGGCCACTCATCAGTGTCCTTTACAGCAGACCTGAAAGCAATTCAATCAAACATCATGTAAAAATAAAATAAAATAAAAAATCACTTCTTTACTTGAACCCTTCGTTTGGGTCAGCCCAAAAACACCAAAGGGAACCCAAAAATTCAGTCTTTCTATTTTATTTCACTTCATGGGCAAACACCCTTACCTCTTATATTTCGTGACCGCGACCCCTTTAATATATATAGCACCCGCCATCCCTGAAACTCATACAACCGCAAAACACCGGACATTATTACATATGAATTTTCGCAGTACATTGTCACAGTGATGATAAAATTGACAACAATGGTGATAATAAGTATCGAAACGGCACCGAATTGGAAGGAAGGGAAAGGAGGGGAATCGAGGCGGAGCCACAAGTTCTTGCCCTTGCGGTGAGCAGAGACGATGGTCTTTCCCAAGAGCGACGCCTCAAAGTCGGCGCGAGAGACTCCGTCGATGACTTTGGGGTCGTCGGCGATGAGCGCTTTCGTTATCTTCTTCCCCAGGCAGTTTTCCTCTATGGCCCTCCGGGCCGCCTCCACCTCCGGTAGCTCTGGCATTTCGTCGCTTCGGTTCGCGCGCTTTTTTGGTGGAGTCTGTGACAGAGCGAGGGTGTAGTGAGTATCCAATGGAGGTTTGGGGTTTTGTGGGGAGTCAAAGTGGAGTAAGGTGGAATCTGGCGCGGTTGGTGCATGAGTGTGTGGAACATGAACCGTTGACGTGTAAGAAAATGGGTGTGTGATGGAGATATGTGGATCAACGGCTGAGATTTGGTGTAGTCAGTGGGCTGTTGGGGACAGTATCCATTGCTAAATGTAAGGCCCCGTTTGGTTCACGGAATGGATTTGAGGGGAAATCAATTCCCATGTCATTTCCCAAGGAATGGGAATGAAAGATTCATTTCCCACGTTTGGTAATGTTGGGAAAGTAATCGGGAGATTTCACTTTGTTTCCTTTCCCATGTTTGTTTTAAGTAGGAATGGAAAACAAATTTGTATAATTTTCCAATTATACCCATATTAAATCAAATAAAAAAGAATGCATTTAATGATACGTTGTAATTATAAATTGTTCATAGGGACAAAATAGTCATGAAAATTGTGCATTGAATATTGGCACATTTTCCCAAACTTTCCCATGAGGAGGGAAAACAAAACCCAAGTTAAGAGGGGGGCATCACTTTCCCCCCTACTTTCCCATGTGCCAGGAATCCGTTTCCCATTCCCGGACTTACCAAACATGGAAAGCAATTGAATTCCCATTCTCATGCCTCCTTTCCCATGAACCAAACGGCCCTAAGTGTTTTATTTAAAATCTTCAGTAATTCTTTTCTTCTTTTTATCTTGAGAGCAACATTGGTTGTAAAGTTCATCACAACCAACCATTGAAGCAAAATGTGGTCGGCATTCAAATTTGTTCCAAATTATCATAAAATTATTTTGAGTGGTGTTTGTGTGGTTTCTCATAGTCATGGGGTTAGCATAAACCCAAAGGTCAAAAGTGAAGAAGGCCCAAGCCTTCTCCTATTTGAGGGATCTTAAATTTGAATATCCCTCTTGATTATAGTAAACCACAATGCTTCGTTCGTGTTCTTGGTGTAATTATGTCGGTCTTACTTTCTTGCGCCAAATTTTGGTTCATCAACAAATGGTGAGCAAGAGATTGAACTACATATAACACTATCTTTGCCTATACACATTCTCCATTGTTCTGCTCATCCCGCAATGTGCTCATTTTTATTACCTTTTCAAATATCATAGTTTGATAAGGTTCTTGTGTCCGTGGTCTAATTTCACTGACCTCCCAAGCTTCAAGAAGCTTGTGCAAGAGCTGACTGGCAATGGAATAAGCTCAATTACTTCATCACAACCCCAGATGCGCAGACTAGTTGAGGAAATGGAAATCTTAGTTGTGGACATGGATCTGAGCTGCCATCCGAATATCTTCGTTTAAAAGAATATTTTTGGTGTAGAAAGTCTCAAATTCAGGATCTTCCGTTGCATGAATTTCTTGAAACGAAGTCATAGGCACGTAGGTTCAGGGCCAGACCGACTACTCCAAGAGCACTCATCCAACCTACAAACAGGAAAACAATTATTTCTGAACGTAGAAATGGGCCTTGTATTTAATAACCTATACTGTATAATTCATACTGTACATATGATATGTCCCAAGGAGATATCTATCCATTAATACTTCAACTTTTGGGGCCCTATACAAAATCGTACACCTTCGTTTATAATGCATTTTCTCCTATGCCTGAAAAGGTTTGTATTCTTTTATGCCTTTGTTTTGTGCCTTCAGTTTGGTTTATTATTTGGTAGGCACTCTTCTTGTCTAGTGTTGTGCAATGTTCCTTGATATTTTTTTAGCACCTTTGAGTTGCTATTTTGTGGGCCTTATTTTTCATTAACAAAATATTCATTCAATTTAAATAAATAAAAAAGATTTTTTTGAGAGCACTAGTCCTTGAACTTATGCCCCATTTATATTATGGTCCTAAAAAATCTTATACGGTGCAAGAAATGGGTTTTTTTTATATAAAAAAAACAAGCGATAGTCTAAACTAAAAGGGGGAGGGGGAGTTTCTCACACACACACACTACCTAGGTGCTATGAGAGTTCGAACATAAGACAACTACCTAGAGGCGGTTGTTGGCAAGAGCATAAAATAGTTTTTTTGTTCTTGGATGTACTTGCATAAGCTTCTCTCTCTTCCTATCTTATAGGAACTAATATAAAACCTCTTCATTCCCCAAAATTTGAGGAAAAAAATTCATATACAGAGACATTTTGGCAGATAGAAGTTTAGAACATGATATATAAAATAGATTAAATCGATCAAAATAGTCTGAAAAATTAATAATAAATTTAGTAAGCTGCCCTTAGGTACTTGATTTATCAAGTAAGTTAGAGAACTATTTTGGCATTCCTTCCTGGATGTATATCGTTTGGATTTAAATATTTCTCCGAATAACTGTGTATGCATTTGACCCTATTAATATACAAATACACTTGTGCAGGCCTTGCTTAGAATGAAGCACAGATCGAAAAAATGAAAAAAAAAAATGAACAAAGAAGAAAAAACGAAGGAAGCTCCAATTTTGCCTTAGAAATAATTTACATTGACCATGCAAGGAGAAAGTAGTTGACAAATGTTTTGACTTATTAGTCCATTGGTGCACCCGTCCACCTCAAAAAGTCTCACAATAATCCAACTCCACCTCTATTTATGCCCTCTCCCAAGTTGGCAAGATGTGTTTCTGTCAAATGCAACGTCAAAGACAGAGACTTCTGGTTTAAGTGGATACGAGCGTTTAAGTGGTTAAGAGCGTTTACATTTGCGCCTAAAGTCTAGTCGATTTTCCTTTCTCAATATCACTTATATCAAAATAAAATACGCAACTTCAAAAAAAAAACAATCAAATTTCCACTCTCCTTTAACACATTGTTTTTTTCTTTTTCATTTAACCATCCAAATTTTGCAGTGCCCATTACTTTAGGATCCCAATTGGGGGGCCCGTATCATTATTGTTACTTTTTGTTCGAGGGATTTTATAAGTAACGGTTCCTGAATTTATTCCAGAGTTTCATTTTGCTATTTAAATTGGTTTCGTAATTATTTTGATCATTCAACTCTCCACATGTTCCAATTTAATTTTTTCATAATATTTTTTATTGGGTTTTAGAGGATGGTTGTATCCAAATTAGTACTTTTACTCCTCAAATTAACGAAATGACTAAATTAAAGAAATGCAAAATTTGAAATATCAAAATAAAATTCGGGTATAAGTTTATAGACAATTTCTTTTAAAAACTCTTTTGTTGAATATATACTCAACAAGTTAGTCCAAGGCAGAAGGAAACATATGTATAAGTTCCCCCACATGCACGTGGTTGTTGATGATCCTATACAATACACGACAATGACATGACAGGATTGCTGAACTGTGCCTTTTTTCTGCAGAGTTTGGTGAGGCTTGCACAACAGCCTGGAATTGCAGGAGGACAATAACTTCAATATATTGTTTTTCCTTTGTGCACCTATAGAGCACCTTTTTTTGGGTTGAAGATTTTTGTACCTCGTTGTTTTTAAGGAAAATGGTTAAATGTTGTGATTTCTAAAATGATACTGCTTGTCACTTTTTCGACAAGGATATATTCTTTTTTCTTGTAAATCACAGTTTGATATAAACGAATTCCCTTAGGGCATGAAATTAATAATGGGCTAAGGTAAGGTAATAACAAAGATTTTATTCATTTTCTCTGTATATGAGGACATTTTCTTTTTAAATTAAGAAATTATGTAATGATAATTAAACATATCCTTCTCTTATTATAAGAAAAAGCCACCAATTTCCATATAGCTCAAAAACACTTAAACAAATCGAAAGGCCGATCTATATATTTTCTTCATATTCCTTTGAAATATTTCAAACAGTTGTTTTTATAGCATTTTTCAACTATAGACATCTTAAATGCACTTAGAGTAAGCGATAATTTTATTTATAACTTAGTCACAAGACCATCAGCCACAATGGCATAAACTACCCAAAATGGTTGATACAAATGTGGAAGCACAATAACCACGCAAGGTTATTCAAGATATAGAGAAATACACCACAAGGTTTATCTCCACTAATAGTGGCATAAAGCCAAACAAATTTTGAAGAAGCTGCAAGCCTAAACAAATCAGACATGGACCACATCGCCCAAAACTACCAATACAACAACAACTTTTAAACTCTCACAAGTAAAATACAAGTAGAGACTCAATTACAAACAAAACACCAAACTCACAAAAGAGTTGATGCAATTATTACAACCCAAAAAAAACAGCAAAACCAACCGAGATGACATAAAGTAGAGTCGCCATCATCGCCACCACGAAAACAAGAACACTACTGTTGAAGCCCAGGTTGATGGGAAAACCGTAGCCACACAGGAACCTACAAAAAAAAACACACAAAACCCACATATTTGCAAAAGAACCCCAAACAACACCAAGATAAAGCTACAAATAAAGGGGCATCACAAGGTGAGAGAGATTTAAGGAGATCTGGGGCAATAAGAAAGTAGGGTAGATAGCACAATCAGAAATGACCACAAGTTCAACCAAAAAAATCAAACGGAATGCAAGAGAAAAGAGTGCGAAAGGGAAGGAGAGAAGATAGAGAAGGCGAAGGAAGGAGAGGGGAGGAAAGGCAGTGACCTTCCTCCCCTTCCCCTATGACAGGAGCGGCGGGTAGAGTTTGAGAGGGAGAGAAGTGGAGAGAGTTATAAATTTTGATAAAAACTTTCACACTTATTAAGCATTTTTAAGTAACCAACTAAATGTTGAGAGTGTGAAGAAGAATTAAAATTTTGTTTAGTAATTTAAATTATTTTGGGCCTTCCTAGTTACTGCCAATCCGTTTTTGTTGGATGTTCATATTAACCGCGGTATTAGAAATCCCAAATTTGAATCACCCCAGAAAAATAAATATACCACTCCACTCCACATATGCATGGTTGAGAGAGGTGGCCACTCCAATCATGCATGCTAGCCATTAATTTACTTTTTGAATTCAAAACTTATTTTTTAGCTGCTCCGACAGCTTTGAAGTAAATTAATATTAAAATATTTTATCATTAAACTAGTGTATTTACAATCATATTTTTTAATTTTTAGTTAAAATTTAGCTAAAACACACAAAAATTATTTTAGGAACTGTCTATAAAATTTGAACTTCAATCATACTCCCTAAATTAGGGAGTCATAAATACTATAATTATTTATAATTCAATATAATCGGTTCATCCCCATAAAAAAAAAAAATTAAAAATAATTAGTATTAATTTAAAATTTAAAATATACACAAAACAAAACATTATTAAATTATAGGGAGCTATTAAGAGTCATTTCTCTCTTCTTAGATTTAGGAGCTCCTAGAGGTTTTCCTATTTTAGGAGGTGATGGATAAGGAGTATGGTTGGAGTTGTATTTTTCAATAGCATCCACAATCATGCTCCCTATTTCTTAGCTAAAATTTAGCTAAAAACACCAACAAAAAAAATCTATTTTAGGAGCTCTCTAAACAAATTTAACTCCAACCATACTCCCTAATTTGGAGAGTCATAAATGCTTAACTTCTTTTTTATTTTAATTCTTGATTTTAAAATAAAATTTTCATATTCAAATAATGAATATTGCCAAATAATTGTAAGTTTAATTGTTATTCAATTTTGATATTCTATGGTTTTCTGCTTTGAAAGAATTGGCTATCAACACATGAAATCATATGAAAAGAATTATAAATAAAAAAGTGTTTGTGTTTGCAAAATTTTAAAACAGAGAGTACGGTTGAAGTAGGAGCCTGTAAGATGCTGTTACAGGTAACTAAAACAAGGTGCCATGGAGTATGCTGTTACGGTGGCATAGGATGAGGACGTCTCTCCTACCTAAGGGCGAAGGTGCCGTAGAGTTTTTTCGGATGAGTGCATTAAAATTATATAAATCATAAACTTTCTGTTTTGGGTAAAGAGATTATGAACTCATGAAAAAGGAATTTTGTAAGAAAGAGAAATGCTAGTTGCTCATTTCACTTTCTATCTTTCCAATCATCCCTCTCCCTCTCTCTCCCTGGCGGCTCCCCTACCAACCAGCATGGCATTGCCATCAGCACATCCCAATATTACCGTCGCTGACTCTTTCATGGGTCCATCCATGACTAAACTTTTCTCAATTATTATTATTGTTATTTGGAAAAAACAAAGATGGATATAAAGTGAGGGTAAATAATGGGAAATAATAAAGAAACTTTTGAGTGAGGAGTTGTGTACCGTGTGTTGCGCAATTCTATAAGTACAAAAATAGATGTTCCCCACAACAAAAGATGATACCCATCTTTCCTTTCTAGATTTACCGACAATTCTAGCAACCTAATTGCATTAGGAAATAGGAAAAAGGAAAAGAGAGAGTATATATGAACCTGTGATATTAATGAAACCGACCCACATTTACTTATATGGATTATTAATATATGTGTGTAATATTGTATTATAACTGACCGAGCCTAACACAATAGATTTTTCTTTTTGGAAATGACAGACTAACATTTAACGAGAGAATCTATCTGACTAATAACTCCATGTGTCGAAGAAACAACACCATATACGAACCCCACGTCCATATTGCCGAACGGCAATCCAAGGAGAAGCGCAAAACCCCTCAACGCCCACTTAGATTGAAATATATTTATATTGATTGCCCCTGAGGCCCATGTATGTCCCAAGCAAAGGACTCACGATTCATTGATAAGTGTCGCCACCTTATGTCGTGTGTCCCATGTCGAAATATTGAAAAGGGTCCCACCCCCTTTCTTTATAAATAGGGAACTCACTCATATGGTGAACAATTTCCCTATCTTATAGTTTTAGGTCATGTCGTATTCCTCACAAAATACCAAATGTGACGAAGCACAAAATATCGTCACATTTGGTATTTCATCCAGGCGCCAACCACGCGACCATGAAAACTTCCTCATATATTTTGTTTAGAAAATTTGGGATAAGTCCAAAATTTAGAACATAAGTTGGGTTTAATCTTCGCATTTTTTGCCATTGATATAAGTCCTTTAAATTTTATGCCAAATATGATTACTTTCCCTTTTTTTTTTTATGTAGATCTATTATTATTTGTAAATTATCTAGTCGTTCCTATTATGTCCCTGAAGTATATTCATGTTGAAATTAATTTATAGGACAATAATTACAAGATTTTATTATGATTTTAATATAGGAATATACATATATTAATAAATCCCATAATTTTAGGACAATTTATTATTTTGGAGATGCAACAAAATAATTTTTTTTTATTTTTGTTCATCCTATGGTAAATGTATATTATATACTCTTGGAGATATATTATCATACAATGTAGGTATATTATCTTATTACCTATTACATAAGTATATATGTGTTTTTTTTTCATATTTTCGACGTGTAATAGTATTTTATGAACTTTTACTCATAAAAAATGAATTTTGTAAGAAAGAGAAATGCTAGCTGCGCATTTCACTTTCTATCTTTCCAATCATACCCCTCTCCCTGGCCACCCCCCGACCAACCATGCATGGCATTGCCGGCAGCAACATCCCAATATTACTCAATCACCGTCGCTGACTCTGTCATGGGTCCATCCGTGACTAAGCTTTTCTCAATTACCGTCGCTGACTCTGTCACGGGTCCATCCATGACTAAACTTTTCTCAATCATTATTATTGTTATTTGGAAAAACAAGGATGGATATAAAGTGTGAGTAAAATAATGGGAAATAATAAAAATACTTTTTGAGTGAGGAGGTGTGTACCGTGTGTTGCGCAATTGTATAGGTACAAATAGAGGCTCCATACAACAAAAGATGATACCCATCTTTCTCTTTCTAGATTTACAGACAATTCTAGCTACCTAATTGCATTAGGAAAAAAATGAAAAGAAAGAGAATATATGAACCTGTAATATTATTGAAACCGACCCGCATTTACTTATTTGGATTATTAATATATGTTTGTATTGTATTATAATTGACCGAGCCTAACACCATAGATTTTCCTTTTCAGAAATGACAGACTAATGTTGAGCGAGAGAATTTATCTGACTGAACAACTTCATGTGTCGAAGAAACAACACCATATATGACTTTATACCAAATAGAATTACATTCCTTTTTTGTATTTTCAGATGTAGATCTATTATTAGTTGTTTCTTTTATGCCCCTGAAGTATAAATCCTGTGAAAATTAATTTATAGGACAATAATTACGAGATTTTATTATGATTTTAATATAAGGATATACATAGGTTAATAAATCCCATAATTTTAGGACAATTTATTATTTTGGAGATACAACAAAATAATTTTTTTAAATTTTTTTGTTCATCCTATGGTAGATGTATATTATATACTCTTGTAGATATATTATCATATGATGTAGGTATATTGTCTTATTGCCTATTGCATAGGTATATATGTATATTTTTGACAACGTGTAATAGTATTTTATGTACCTTTTTTTCTTATAAGTAACATACAATTTTATTTATCTATTTTTGTATATGACTTATAAATAGTCTTCTAATTTATATTTCTATGATTTATTACACCAATATCATTTCCCTCCCTGATCCTATTACACCTTGCAGGTCCCGAAGGACACTTGAGGCCGAAGGCAGCTCACTTAAGTTGAATCCATTATTTTGGACATCAATAACATCTTTTAATAGAAAGAAAGAAATATTTTTTTTAAGAGGAAAAAAAGTAAGGCTCTCTACATATGGTATTACAACATTTTGTTGCCGTGATTAGCTATATATTAATCTTAACATAATCTCTCTCTGATCAAGAACTCTTTCCATAAAGTTTTTATTTGCAATAACTTTTTTTAATTTCGTCTCAAATGGTAAAATATGTGTCAAACTAAATTTTTTGTTGAAACTATTTGAAAGGTTGTTAGTCTTGGAGAAAAGGATTTGGATCCTTAACTTGAATTTTCTCGGCTAGAATCCGTTGACTTTACATGCCACTTCGTTTAAATATCATCCAACAGAACTAACGCCCCATATTTTTTGTTAAAAGAAGGCTTAAAAGTTGGAACTATCTTCCCAAATCAATTCCTTTCTTTTTCTTTTTTTCTTATGTTTTAAGGCTATGTGATTCCGTATTCTAATAAATTAAAAATAGAAAGAAATAAAAGAGATTAAGTCATTCAATTTTCAAATACGTACCTTTCTTAATTGACAAAACTAGCTACAACTTCATTAAAATTTCACAGAATTACAACTTAACCACAATTTTTTATTATTAATAACTGGCATTTTATATTGGTTCTGATGGGCAGTGGCCAAGTTCTCCTGTATATTCTTCATATATGAATCTTTCATAGAAAACTCAGATACCCTTGCATAAGCCATTGACTAAATAAAAAACAATTTTTAAAAAAAGAGACAAATAATGACCTTATCCAGAAATATCAAAAACGTAATTTAAAAGAGGGAACATCAACGGATATAAAAAGAACATTTACTTTGCTTTTAATTTTTTTGTTTTTGAAAAATGTATATTATGAGTATTTTAGCCATTAAATGATAATTAAATGAGGCGACGTATTTAGAATAGAAGTCAACTTAGCAGAAAAAATCAAAGCAGACGACGATTAAACGAGAGATACGTGTATATTCCCATTTTAAACGTGTAATTGAAAATCATTGAAATTCATAGCTTGATCCTACCAAAAGAAGATGGATAAAAAGAGAATCCTACCGAAAAGGAATGTGAGATTTTAAAAAAACAACAACCTTGCTCTACACTGTAGATTGTGACTAAATACAAGCACTACTAACCATGAAAAATGTGACACAATTTGGTTCTACAACGAAACAGACCAAGAGATTCTCCGAATTTGCTCAAAGTGCCAACAATCAACAGCCCATAATT
Organism: Prunus yedoensis; assembly: GCA_005406145.1. NCBI lineage: Eukaryota > Viridiplantae > Streptophyta > Magnoliopsida > Rosales > Rosaceae > Prunus > Prunus yedoensis. Next base: position 16,525 of record BJCG01001492.1, read on the forward strand.
ACCCCCTAACCGGTGGGAAAATCTGAGGCCCCAACACGTGATAAAACAAAATTTGAACGGCCTCACCATCGTGTGCCACGTGGCACGGACTCAACGGTCACTCTCACTCCACCAGTTCTGTTTTGTCATGGTGCATGCCATGGGCCTCCTCCTCTCTTCATAAGGCAAACCCATTCAGCTCTCTCACAATAGAGAGAGAGAGAGAGAGAGAGAGAGAGAGAGAGAGTGCAATATCAGGTTTTTTAGCCAGAAGGAGAGGCCACAATTGCTCACAAATCCAAAAGGAGGTAAAGCCCTATCCTATCTTTTCTGATAGACTTTTCACAAAAAAAAGGTTTACTTCCCCTCACTCTCTTTCTATGGTCTCTTGGACCCTTTCCTTTTTTCATGCTCCTCTTCCTCTTCTGTTTCTGCATGTTCATCGGTATTTTGTTCAGTGTTCCACTAATTCTGAGTGGTGTTTAAGTAATTTCTCAACTGGGTTTCTCAAACTGTTTTCAAATACATATAGCATTCACTAAAGCAAGAGGAGAATCCACTCCAATCCACTCCAATCCAATCCAATCCAATGGCCCCAAAGTCAGGTAGGGGCAAGAACAACAAGGCCAAGTCTGACAAGAAGAAGAAAGAAGAGAAGGGTAAAATTTATTTCCCCAGTTTTCTGAAATTTCCCACTAAATTAAAAATCTGGTTTTGAACTTGTGCTTTCATCTTTTGTATTTCGCAGTTCCCAGTGTTCTTGACATCACTGTCACCACCCCTTATGATACACAAGTCATTCTGAAGGTGCTGATTTTTTTTTCTTTCTAAATTTCATTTTTTTTTGTAAAAAATTTCATTGGCTGAATAGATGACTCTTTTTTATGAAGGGTATCTCCACTGACAGGATACTTGATGTAAGAAGGCTACTGGCTGTGAATGTAGAGACATGCCATCTCACAAACTTTTCTCTGTCTCATGAAGTAAGCCCTTCTCAAATTTAATTATTTAATTCCCCTTTCCAAGAACTTTGTTTATGGCACTGAGTTTATTTTAATCCAATTTGAAAACTCAAAAGTGATTTTTTTTTGTTTATTTTGGCCTTTTTGTTTTTGGCATTTTCAGGTCAAGGGGCAGAGATTGAATGATAGGGTTGAGGTTGTTAGTCTGAAACCCTGTCTTCTGAAAATGGTTGAAGGTAGGTGAAATCGGCATCCTTGTAATTCAGCATCAACAACCAGACTGGCAACCACCATCTTGGTGCCGTTTTGGCTTTCTATTATTTTATGTCAATTACTATTTTGGGTTAAGTGTTTGAAATATCAGAAAAGCCAAAAAGTTAATCGTCACACAAAGACAACATGTACGATAGTTTAGCAAGATCCTCCCTCCCTACTAAAATAATACAAAAAGGACCACATTTTTATTTATTAAGTCTATAGATTTTGGAACCTTTGCATGCTAGATTATTATAATCTAATTAGTAAAAATTTTTTATTAAAAGAGTTCAACTCTTGCAGATTTTAGGTTAGTGTAGATGCTCTATGCTCTTTTGCACCTGAGTTTGATACTTTATACGTTTTTGTTCTAATTCATAATCTAATTAGTTGCTTTATTCTTTTGCACCCGAGTTCGAATCATTCTCTGTATAATTTAGTAATTTAAAATTTTACTTTATATATTTTTGTTATGATTCAATTTCTTTGTATCAACAAGACAACAAAAAGAAGGAAAAGGCAAAGAATATGAAGGCTTTTTGTTTTATTTCCAAATAAGTAGATAGGTACATTTTCACCAAATTTCATTATATGATAAAAGTGTTTATACTTTTTTAGAGGACTACACCGACAAAGCCCAAGCCGAGGCCCACGTGCGGCGGCTGCTGGACCTGGTAGCCTGCACGACCCGATTCGCCAAGCCCAAACGGTCCGCCTCTAACCCGGACTCGAAGTCGAAGAAGAACGGCGCTAGGCTTGACACCGGGAGCTCCGGGCCACCTTCGCTGTCCGATGGGGGAAGTGCACGTGCGACTTCAGCGCGATCCGAACCGTCCGTTTCGGCGATCTCGGAGAGCCTCGGGATGGTCGCCATTCATCCGACGCCGAAGCTCTCCGACTTCTACGAGTTCTTCTCTTTCTCTCACCTCTCCCCTCCCATCCTCCGTGAGTCCTCTTTTTTCAACTCATTTTCTGAGTTCTCTGTTTGGTTCCCGAGAAGACGTGGAAAAATATTCACCTTTCGGTTTTTTTTTCTTTTCTTTTTCTCTAATCTAATGTTTTGTAGATTTGAGGAGATTGGACGCTGACGATGCACTCGAGAGGCGCGACGGTGACTATTTTCAAATTCAGGTTTTAAATTTTTTTTTTTTCTATTTCGTTAAAAGTTAAAAAAAAGAGAAAAAAATTGTACGACCTTCACTATAATGTAACATAAATTAAAGATTAGGCACGAGAAAGTTGTACGTATTTTATACTAAATATGGGCGGCGGTCCAACTTATTTGGGTATAATGCCTTTCACGTTGTAGTGATAGATGAGTGAGTGGAACAAGTATTCTTGTGACAAAACTATGAAAAAAAGGAACTTGAAAAGTTAGGCATCAATGACATTAACTTGGTAGGGTCCCAAAAACATGTGTAAAATGTTATGAGATTACAGTAGGAAAAAGGCAATTTGAGGTACGTCTGACAGAAGATTAGTCGGAAGAAAATTATTTTAAAATAATGAGGATCTATTTATCATTTTCTCTGTGACAATTGATAAGAAAAAGAAATTTGTTACATGCATGAATTTTTTCTTACCTAAACATCATCCATTAAGAATGGTCTAGATGTTGCGAAATGCGGGTAAATGCATAATTTGTAAATGTAGAGGCTCGGGATCTACATCTATCTTTATGTTTGAGTAGTTTTATATTACTATAGCTGTTGTTTTTCTTTTATCATTTTCTTGTTCATACGATATTGTTTTGACAACCGTTGCCCTCTCTGAAAATGTGGTCAATCCATGCAGATTAAGATTTGCAATGGGAAGCAAATACAAGTGGTTGCATCTGTCAAAGGGTTCTACACTGTGGGGAAACAGTTTTTACAAAGCCACTCATTGGTGGATCTTCTGCAACAGCTCAGCAGAGCTTTTGCGAATGTGAGCACTTGTACTTCTGTTATACCTTAATTATAAATCCATAGCATCAGCCCAAGAAAAAATTATTATAACGGCTAGCAACATATGTTACATATATACTTCTGGTGATTTTGTATTTGGCTCAATCCAATCCTGTCACACAAAAAATATAGTGAGATTCAGGAAGCTAGATATGATTTTCTCCTCCTTCCTCACGTTTGAATCAGTAAATCTACTTCCAAGGTGCATGCAATAGTTCAGATGGATACTTCTTGCGTGCATTTCTGAAACTTCCTAATGTTAATTTTCTGTTCTTGAATTTTTTTTTATTTCTTAGAAGATCTTTGGAATTATTTCCATCAGTATTTATGTACGCTTTGATTTCTCTTAGCTGACCTTTTACTGTGTTACAAACTTATCTGTTTAACTAGATATGGTCTGGTAATTGCAGGCATATGAATCCTTGACAAAAGCTTTTGTTGATCATAACAAGGTTAGAAATAATTTAATGTCTATGTACTTTAATTGAAACGAGTAATATTTGAGTTATTTCCTCCTTTAATGTGAGTTTTGTTTCCCTTTTTCCTCTTTTATTTAGTTTGGTGATCTTCCATATGGTTTTCGAGCAAATACTTGGCTTGTGCCTCCATCAATTGCTGAGTCTCCATCAGATTTTCCACCCCTACCAACTGAAGATGAAAATTGGGGTGGAAACGGTGGAGGCCAGGGAAGAAATGGTGAATATGATCTTCGACCCTGGGCTACAGATTTTGCAATACTAGCTTGCCTTCCTTGCAAAACTGAGGAGGAGAGGGTAGTCCGAGACCGGAAGGCATTTTTGCTTCATAGCAAATTTATTGATGTCTCAGTCTTTAAAGCTGCTTCAGCAATACGTGCTTTAATAGGTTCCAGTATGAATGCAAGGGAGACAGTGAATTGTTCTCAAGGCTGTGTTCTTTTTGAGGATCGTGTTGGCGACTTGTCCATAGTTGTAAAACGTGATACAACAGAAGCATGGTCGAAGTCTGAAGTGAAAGTTAATGGCGACCATTTATGCAGTATGTCCGCCAAGGAAGTTGCTCAGAGGTGTTTACTTAAGGGTTTAACTTCTGATGAGAGTGTGGTTGTTCATGTAAGTATATTTATAACCGTAGGTATATATGTATCTGTATCTATGCCTGTTCAATAAATAAGAAATGCAACTCCACTGAGCATCCTTGAATGTTATTTTGTCCATTGTATTAGAATTTCTATTATTCCTGATCTAATTTCTTACTAGATACTGTCATTGTTTAGGTCAAGTTCAATTTTTTTGTTGGTATTGTTGAGGACTGTATTTTTTGTACAATATAAGTTGTTAGAGTGAAGACATGAAACAAAATAGTACTTTTGCAGGATACTTCCTCCTTGGGTGTGGTCAATGTAAGGCACTGTGGATACACTGCAACAGTTAAAGTTGTTGGTAATATAAAGAAGGCGAACCGTGAGGCTAAAGATATTGATGTTGAAGATCAACCAGATGGAGGAGCTAATTCTCTTAATGTCAACAGGTTCAAACCGTCTTCTTTTTAACAATTTTGTTTTGGAAGCAGTGTATATCGTTGAAGCTTCATAGGAAGCTGTTCTTCCTCTCTCAGGAACATGCTATATAGTATCATGCATGTTATTTCTTTATACTCACTGATTCATTGCAAATTTTTGTACAGCTTGAGGGTTCTGCTTCAAAAGTTCAAAACTGAATCATTGGCTTCCTCTGATTTGGATAGCTTAGAAACTTCTAGGTGTCTGGTTCGAAGAGTAATAAAAGAGAGCTTGACAAAACTTGAGAATGAACCTGCCAATTCTGAAAGATCTATCAGATGGGAACTTGGTTCCTGCTGGGTGCAGCATTTACAAAAGCAGGAATCCTCTGTAGTTAGCGACTCTGATAGTCTTGAAGACAATAATGAAGCTGAAGCAATTGTGAAAGGTCTAGGAAAGCAATTTAAACTATTGAAGAAGAGGGAAAAGAAAACAAGTGGCGAAAGAACATATGATGAAGAAAATGATGCAAGTGAAAGCAGAAGTAGCAACAGCAGAACATTAGAGCTACACAATGGAGATATCAGCGATGATTCTGACTTGAAACAATTACTTTCAGAAGAAGCCTTTTTGCGTCTGAAAGAAACTGGAACTAATCTTCATCTGAAGGTTTACTAGACTTATTTTCAAATAGAACTGTTTGAATCTGCAATTAATTGCAAACTATGTGACATTGATTTAAAAGAAAAAAAAAGCTTTTTACTGCCACATTTTTCCAATGGGTAGTACTCTTTTTGCGTCATTGGTATTAACAGTTTAAGCTTGCTTGTTGTGACACTGGCAGTCAGCAGAGGAGCTTATCAAGATGGCACACAAATATTATGATGAAATTGCCCTGCCAAAGCTGGTAATGTTCAGTTTACAGTGACTTTACTCTTATCATATAAGAAGTGTCTTCTACAGAGCTTATGATATAAATCTGTCACTTCATTAGGTAACAGACTTTGGGTCCCTTGAACTTTCACCAGTTGATGGCCGTACACTAACAGACTTCATGCATTTGAGGGGACTAAAGATGCGCTCTTTGGGTCGTGTGGTATGTCAGCTCTCTGTCTCTTTCTGCTACTGCTACCATTCCTTTTTACACTGGTCTCTGTCCTGGAGTGAATTTGAGTTTTTTTGTTTTTGTTTTTTTATTTTTCTGTTCCTAATGTTGTCTTAACAACTTAGGTTGAACTGTCGGAGAAGCTTCCTCATATACAGTCACTTTGTATTCATGAGATGGTTACTCGAGCTTTCAAGCACATGCTTGAAGCCGTCATTGCTTGTGTTGACAACATAACCGACTTACCTGCGGCAATTGCTTCAACCCTAAATTTTCTACTTGGTGCTTCGGGGATGGAAGATGATGTCCTCAAATTGCAATGGTTACGATTATTCCTGGCCAGAAGATTTGGTTGGACACTGAAAGATGAATTTCAGCACTTGAGGAAGTTATCAATTCTCCGAGGACTTTGCCATAAGGTATTTTAATTTTGACTGCGAGCCTCCCTGATATGTAATTAAAGCACAGTCATGATTTTTACATGTCTCTCTTTCCAGGTTGGTCTGGAGTTGGCCCCAAAAGATTATGACATGGAGTTCAGAAATCCTTTCAGCAAATACGACATTATTAGCATGGTTCCAGTGTGTAAGGTGTTATTCTGTTCAGTAGTCCTCTCTTAGTAACCCAGCTTTGGCAGATTCTAAATATCTAATATTTCTTTAATTCTTCTTTGACAGCATGTAGCATGCTCTTCAGCAGATGGACGGAATTTGTTGGAGTCATCCAAAATTGCTCTTGATAAAGGGAAGCTGGAGGATGCTGTTAATTTTGGAACAAAGGTACCACCTCTATATTAATTGGAAATTATGCCAGCTCTTTTCTGATACTGATTTTCCCCCTTCCATTTTAAGGCACTAGCAAAGATGATAGCTGTTTGTGGCCCCTATCATCGAGTTACAGCGAGTGCTTACAGCCTTCTAGCAGTAGTTCTTTATCACACTGGTGATTTTAATCAGGTATTACTTTCTTTTAACTGTAATGGATCACGTTTATATTTTTATCCTGCTCTTCTATATACTGTATATCTTATACTTCGCTGTCATTGTCCAGGCAACCATTTATCAGCAGAAGGCTTTAGCTATTAATGAAAGGGAGCTTGGGCTTGACCATCCAGATACCATGAAAAGCTATGGGGATCTTTCTGTTTTCTATTATCGTCTTCAATACATCGAATTGGCTTTAAAGTAAGTTGAATTAGTATTTTCTTGTATAACTTTTCAATGAAATTGGCAGCTGTGATTCATACTTATTTTTATTAACATATTTCCTGTAGATTTTGTGTTCTCACTTTTTCTTTACGGTTCTGATTTGTGTGTTCTTGGTAGGTATGTAAATCGTGCTTTGTATCTTCTTCATTTTACATGTGGACTATCTCACCCTAATACTGCTGCAACGTACATAAATGTGGCTATGATGGAAGAGGGCATGGGAAATGTACATGTTGCTCTCAGATACCTGCATGAAGCTCTCAAATGTAATCAGAGACTATTAGGAGCAGATCATATACAGGTCTCTCTCTCTCTCTCTCTCTCTCTCTCTCTCTCTCTCTCTCTCTCTCTCTCTCTCTCTCTCTCTCTCTCTCTCTCTGTGGTTGTGCTCGTGAGCCTGCATGCCTGCATGTACGGCCCACCTTCTTCTGTAAACACTTAGAATATATAATCTCTGGTAAGCTGAACTTCTTACATGGTTTTCACCTTTTAGACTGCTGCAAGCTATCATGCCATAGCCATAGCTCTTTCGTTGATGGAAGCATATTCCCTCAGTGTGCAGCATGAGCAAACAACACTTAAGATACTTCAGGCCAAACTTGGGCCGGAGGATCTTCGTACTCAGGTTGACTACAGAATCTTTGCTATTGTCTATATTTATTGGATTTATTTGATACATTATGTGCAACTGGCCTTCTCTGTTACTCACTACAAGGAAATGAAGTGGCCATGGCTTATATTAGACATAGTTTGAAGTTGCATAGTCGACATATTAATGAATTATATATTCCTGAGCAGGACGCAGCTGCATGGCTTGAATATTTTGAATCTAAATCTCTGGAGCAGCAAGAAGCAGCACGTAATGGATCCCCAAAGCCAGATGCATTAATTGCAAGCAAAGGTCACCTTAGGTACTAATATGGTATTCCCAAATTACTTTCTTCCAAATTATATGATCATACGTCCAGGCAATTAACCCTTTTTGGCTCTGTGCAGTGTGTCGGATCTCCTAGATTTCATTAGTCCTGATCAAGATTCGAAAGTAAATGATGCTCATAGGAAGCAGCGGCGTGCAAAGGTGGATAGGTTTTTTCTTATATTTTCCCTTTAGATTCTTTATTCATTTGTTCATAGAACATTGAATTGGACATTGGGATCCAATGGAAGTGGGTGATGTTACTGGAATATGATATCTATTTAAGCTCATTTTTCACGTTTGATATCCTTACATTATTTCTCCTTATTTTCAGGTACATCAGTCGAGTGATAATATATCTCAGGAACATCAAAATGTAATAGTTGATGATGACCTGGGGAACAAGATTTTGCTAGATGGTAATACTGAAGTAGTTGAGGATAGATCGGTTCATCAGGAACCAGAGGAAGAAAAAATTTCTGGAAATGGTTTGCCAATTACAAGCTTAACTGTTGAAGAAACAACTTCAGATGAAGGTTGGCAAGAAGCCAGTTCAAAGGTCCGGTTTGGGAGTACTGCAACTGGCCGGAGGTTTGGTCGAAGGAGGCCAGAGAGTGAATATTCTAATTTTAGAGAAAGCAAATACTGGAGGGACATCATTTCACCACCGCAGACTGCAGCTCCTAAGAGCTTTCTGACTGATTTATCTCAACCGAAGCAGTCAAAGGTTCGTACTTTGAGTGCTGGGGAGGATTCAGTTAAACTTAATTCCAAAACTTCTGTTTCTAAAGTTCCCTCTACTCCAGTCACTATGAACTTGACTTCAAAAACTGTGTCTTACAAAGAAGTAGCTTTGGCACCTCCAGGTACAGTTCTAAAGGCACTGCTGGATAAAGTTGAAGACCTAAATGTGGAAAACCCTGAAACCAAGCCATGTGAAATTCCACCCGAGACATTAAAAATAGATGAAAGCATAGGAAATTCTGCGGTAGAAGAAATTCCTGATGACAAGTTGGATGGAACAGGTCTTGAAAGTGCTTCCCAGTTGGAAGCTATAGCCCCTGAAATTGTTGAAGAAAAGTCGGGAGAAAGAAATGGAAGTAAGCTTTCAGCTGCTGCAGAACCATACACTCCAAGACCACTCGCAACGACTCACCCTTTAAATCAGACTGCTGTTACAAGTGTATACGATGTGAGAGCCAGTCAAGTAATGCTTTCAGCACCTGTACTTCCCCCAGCAGCTGCTAGAGTTCCTTGTGGGCCACGGTCGCCTTTGTATTATAAAACCAATTATTCATTCCGCTTGCGGCAAGGTGTTCAGAAATTTCAAAGACGCATCACAGAAAGTGTTGGTTCTGGTCCTCCAAAAATCATGAATCCACATGCTCCTGAGTTTGTTCCTGGGAGAGTTTGGCAAGCGGATCCTATAGATGAATATGCAGAACTTGCAAGTGAATCAAATCCTTCATTTGAAGTTACTAGGTCTCAACAGGAGGAACGGGATGTAAACTCCAATAGTAAAGCTGGAGATGGCATTTTGAGAAAGTGCATCTCTGAGACTGAGAAGTCAGAGCTTGCAAGGCAGATATTGCTCAGCTTCATAGTAAAATCTGTCCAGCAGAATAAGGATCCTGTAACTGAAAGTAAGCAGGAAAACCATTCAGATGCCATAGAAAATGATAGTGCGATTATTAAAATTCACTATGGAAATGAAGGAAAGGACTTGCTTTCTGAATCCAGTGACTCTGAGCAGCCAAAAACAACGGATGTAAATACAAAAGAAGGGGGGGATGCCGAAGGATTTACAGTTGTCACGAAGAGGAGGAGAAGCCGGCTCAGAAGTGGGGTAACTGGGTTGTACAATCAGCAATCTATTTCAGCTTCTGTTCATTGAATATATACAGATCTTAAATCTGAAACCATGGTACCAAGAAGCATCAGTTTTTTTCTTCCTCAAATCTCTCACATAACAAGATATAATGTAGAAAGTTTCTCACATTTTTTTTGGAGAGAGAAACTTGGAATTTTACTTTTTTTTTTTTGGGGTCCATCTGCGCTCCTCTTGTTTATGTTTTATTTACTAATTTGGAGACTTTGATGAATAAAAAGTTGTCCGTTCTCGAGTTCGGTGTCTGTTGCATCACTTTGGGAACCGAATTAAATCACCCTAGGTTAAATAATTCCTTCCATTTGGGGATTATTTGACCTAATTGAGAGTTACTCAATTTAATTAGGGGTTACCCAATTAAATTGAAAGTTACCTAATTAAAATTGGGATTGATTTGATTCCTACCTCGATTAGGGATTTGATTTAAATCAATTAAATCAAATCTCACCTAATCGGGGAGAAATAATTCCTTTCCATCTACGGAATTATTCCTCTGAAACCCTAGCCTCCGAGGCTCCTATAAATACTTGGCTACGCATAATGGTTAAGGAGCTCTTATGAGATCAAATTTCCTCCCATGAGACTATTCGATTGAGATTCCTCTTCCTTCATCGCCGTCTCCTTCTCCTTGCAAAATAGATTGGAGTAAAAGGACCAAACCCGGGGGGGTGTTGGGCAAAGGCCATCCGATGCCTAAGTTAGGTTGAGTATTTCAAGGAAAAACGGGTGGTCGGAGCCATGTGTGAGGAAGAGAGAATATGGTGGCTAAGGTTTGTGAAGGATAATTTCTACAGAGTTTCAGTAGGAATTCAAATGTACCTCAACCCTTGTGTGTGTGGCCATCCTTTTATAGAGGTCTCGGGAGCTAGGGTTTCAGAGGAATAATTCCGTAGATGGAAAGGAATTATTCCTCCCCAATTAATCAAATCAAATTGGGGAGGAATAATTCCTTTCTATCTACGGAATTATTCATCTGAAACCCTAGCTCCCGAGACCTCTATAAAAGGATGGCCACACACACAAGGGTTGCGGTACGTCTGAATTCCTACTGAAACTCTGCAGAAATTATCCTTAACAAACCCTAGCCACCATATTCTTTCTCTCCCTCACACAAGGCTCCGGCCACCACACACGGCTACGGCCACCTGGTTTTCCTTGAAATACCCAACCTAACTTAGGCATCGGAGGGCCTTTGGCCAACACTCCCAGGGTGTGGTCCTTTTACTCCGATCTATTTTGCAGGGAGAAGGAGACAGCGACGAAGGAAGAGGAATCTCAATCGAATATTCTCGTGGGAGGAAATTTGCTCCCACAATCACTATATCAGAATTTTACTCATGATCAATGTGATAAGTCCTTTTTCTTTTTCTTTTTTTCATCTTTCAGTTTAGTTTATGTAACAATTTTTTTCAACAGATACATTCACGAAGCAGGTTCAATCAAGGTAAATTAGCACAAAATAGAAGATTGCAATTGTAATACGACGGTAACTGGTTATCAATTTGTTTATTCATTAAGGTGGCAGTTAATTTTCCTGGGAAACAAACAGTTTCATACATATATGGGCAGGAAATCAAGAATGAAGACCATGCAATGGATACACAGGTTAGAGTCTTTCTCTTCTTTGTCTATGTTGTCACAGTGAAATCCAATGATATCCCACTGTCACTACGATACTTAGACAAGACACGATCCTCGTACTAGGGATGTCAGCCCGGTGGAGCTTGAGGAGGTGCTGGACTTGCTTTTGTTCTGGGATGATCACCATCCCTACCTTTATCTGTTGGCGTCGGAGGGGGCGGAGGTTGAGTTGCCATGCGTAAAATCCGAGCTGACAGCTGCTTATCAAAATTGGCCTTGTTCTTTGTACAGCCACAGAGTATTCCAATCCAAGTTGAAGCCAAAGGATGACAGATATTAGTGCAGAGGCTGATACCACAAGGAGCTTTGCCAATGAAGAAGCTCGAGTATTTATGCATGTGATGACTTCTTCAAGTCTTTTATTTAGAGTTTGCATGCATTGAAGGCCTATGTTGACAAAGACAATTACAGGGAAAGAGACTTTTGAGGGGGGAGAAAAAAAACAAAAACAAAAACAAGAAGTCAAAGAAACAAAAAACAAAACTAAAAGCAAACTATTTAGAAAAAAAATAAAAATAAAAAGCCTTGCTTGCGAGGTTGGAAATCCGAATCAGATCGGCCCTAACAATACTAATAGTGGGAACAGGGGGCATAGCTACAAACATTGCAGCCCAGATCAAAGACAATGGCCTGAATTACGTAAAATTAAATTATTTATTGTATGCAAAATTCTCTTCTATTGAGAGATTCTCAAATAAATTTATTTGACCGACACGTTGTGAGGTCACTACACATTTTATTTAACTATCGAAACAATTTCATACATATATATGGGCAGGAAATCAAGAATGAAGACATTGCAATGGATACACAGGTAAGAGTTTTGCTGTGAAATCCAATGATATCCCTACTGTCACTACAAATTTTAGACAAGACATGATCCTCGTACTAAGGACGTCCGCCAGGTTTAGGATGTGTTGGACTTGTTCCTGGTCTTGGATGATCACCGTCCCTACCTCGAGCCATTCGTCTCCAAAGGCGTGGTGGAGGTTGAGCTGCCATGCCTAAATCTGATTGCTGCTTATCAAAGCTGGCCTTGCTTTTTGTTGTGCAGGCACCGGTGTTAACAGCTGCATTATTGGCTTCCCAAGTTTCTGCACAAAATTTAATATACACACATAACTGATATACTCAGTATCAATTGAACGATGAAAAATATATATCAGCTAGAGCAATATGTAAAGTTAAAACCCTTACCCTTTATTGGCCTTTGTAGTTCTGCTGAAGAGTAAGCCAACCTAAGCTCAAGCAATAGGATGACAAAGACTAGTGCAGAGGCTGATACCAGAAGGAGCTTTGCCATTGTTAATGAAGAAAGCTTGAGTTATGTATGGGATGACTTCAAGTTTCTTATTTATAGTGTGCAGACATTGAAGTCTATGTTGACAATGGACAATTGCAAGGAAAGAGAGGTCGAGTTAAGCTATGCCTATGTGGTACTTTCTCACCCTTGACTTTTGAGGGGAAAAAAGGAAACAAAAACGAAAGCAAAGGAAAACTCATGTTTCAAATGGTGGAGTCCAAAACAGGGCCATCATACTTGAACACGGACCTTCTATTAAGGGATATGCGCTACAAAGCCAGCTCCGCCACACACACTTTTGTGATAATATGTAGCATGCTAAAGTATATATACCATTCCTATAATATTAATATATAATATAAAGAAATTTTTTTTTTCAAGGGCCCTGTGCGGGGCGCCACTTGCACCACCCCAAGGCCGCCTCTGGTCCAAAAGTAAAATGTGGGAGTAAGAAAGAAACAAGATGTGATGGAGGAGTGAAGAAATGGTGTTAAACCTACCACAAAAAAATAAATGTTATGATTGAAACCTTCAGTGTTGAGATGAATTGAGTTGGTGCATTCTCCCCAAAATTTACGAGACTGTCTTGTTTTTGTATTAAAATTCTTTTTACATTTGTTGTTTAGTGTCAAATATTAAGAAATGATCAAGATAAGATATTAACCACGAAATAGATCGAGATAAGATATGATCAAGTTCTGGGCAGATAAGATGAGGGCTTCATGCACCCAAACAACTTCAAGCAATCAATGAAAAGAATTATGAATGCCAACCTTAACCCAAAACCCAACAAGAAAATTAAATTAAATGAATTGCATAAAAATATAAAAGAAACCAAATATTCCGAATCATTTGGTTCAATTTATAAGAAAGTTACAAGGCTTGGGTGTGGGAAGGACACACAGAGAAGGAAGAAAGAAGAACCCAATGATTAATATTCAACTTAGCAAGTTAATAAATTAAGCTTAAAAATTAAATATAAATGCTAAAAATAAGGGATTTGAGAAGTAAGATAGATGATATAATTTGTAAATATTTTATAATACTAGGACAGCTATTAACCAAGATTCAAATTTGGACTTTTCATATAAGTTGAAATTAGGTGCTCTTGAATGAAGAATTTGAATTGGAAAAAAGGAGTTGGTCATATCTAGTTGTCTTTGCATTTTTGGTGGGGAAAAAGGGAAGGCCCTTAATGACTGGAATTGCTAGTTATCTTTGTGAGGCCACCAAAGTTGGCTTATACGATTGACTCTATCAAAGTGGGCTCTGTCTGTACCTCTCATTCATGTGTCATTTTATTTCTTCTATGTTTTCCTTTATTTATTTATACATAATTCATCTTATTAAATTTTTTTTTGGTGAATGAATTTAAATTATACACACATACATATATACAATCTTAAATTAATTGGTATTATACTGCATATGTGTTACAGGAAGTTTATATTTTGAATGATTTAGGATGGAAGAATCTTCAAGAATCCTTCAAATTTGGAGATGAGTGAAGAAAGTGATGAGTTGAAATTGCATATAGTGAGCATGAGTAAACCCAACACCCTTTGTCTCTCTCTCTCTCTCTCTCTCTCTCTCTCTCTCTTCTAAAACCCTCACTTCTCTTTTCCCTTTAAGCACGACGTGATAGGGGGAGGGGGAGGGAGGCCACAACTCCTCCTCTCTCTTCCTTTCTCAATCTCTCCCTGTCCTAGCTTGCTGCTCTACTTGTGGGGAAAGCTTGATTGGATTGTGAAGAAGGTGAAGTTTAGGGGATGGGGAGTTTAGATATGTACCCAGATCTACTTGGATCTTGGCTTTTTTGGACAAATTTGTTTGGATCTTGGGTTTGTTGGGTTATTTTTTGTGTGTTATTGTTGTAGGTACTTGGTTTGGCTGTGACAACAACAGTAGCGGTGTCATCAACGACATCGACAGTGGCAGATTTATGGGTCTTCTTTTCGGGTCTGCTTTCTTTCAAGCCATAGTCATGGGCTGGGGTTGGCTGTTGTTGGTTTTCAGTTTTTGTTTTGGTCCAATAAGTGCATCCACTCTGTTAAGTTATTGATTTGTGGTTGTGGTTTCTCTTTGTTCGGTTCATTTTTACACATGATTTTTCATGTTATTCACCCACTATTTTGAGTTAGTTCTTGACATTTTATAGCTTTTTACTTCCTTTTTGTGTTTTCTTAGATTTTACCTTGGTTGGAATGAAAATGAGCTAAAAGTGCATTATTGGTTATAAATTCTGTTTTTGTTCATTTTCGTAGGTCAACTTCTTGGCCTGAGATCAACATGCTCTGGTGCTCGGATGAGGTGAAGATCTTCACAAGACTTGTTCCAATGGATGTTAACTACAACATATCCAAATTTGAGCTCCATTGGACAAGTATTGCCTATCCAACCAATCCAATATGTTACCACAGCTCTGGAAATCCGGAATTGGCCAGCTTTTACCTCCATTGTGTCATCTTGATTCTTCTTGTTACCATAACACTTGGTAACAAGAATTTACCTTAGTAAATGAGATATTTTCTGAAGCAATTGGCATCTTTGTGAAGACAAAACTTCATCATGAGGAGGAGACAAGGAGACAAAGACTTTAGTAAAAGCTAGAAACACTACTACAAAAAAAGAAATAGACGACGGGGATTCACCGTCGTTGTAATACTTTGAAAACCGTCGTTAAATCGACAGTCGTCTTTTGGAGTATCAAACTACGACGGCTTTTCACCGTCGTTGTTTATGTGTAAAGACGACGGTTTTTACTAAAACCGTCGTTGTTCTTACTAAAGACGACCCTTTTTTGTTCAAAACCGTCGTTATTTATGGGTAAAGACGACGGTTTTTAAAAACCGTCGTTATTTATGGTTAAAGACGACGGTTTTTGTTTAAAACCGTCGTAATTTATGGGTAAAAACGACGGTATTGTGTTGAAAATGGTCATTAATTATATGCACAGACGACAGTTTTTCCAATAAAACCATCGTTTTATTATCTTTAAATATGTCGTCTAATAAGTTCTCAACCTTTTACATTTTAGTTTTTTGTTTCCTATGATTCTATACAATGATTGTAACTAGAAAACCAATTATAATGCTTTATTAACAAATATATGCACTCAAAAATTATTTCTTTCATAAAACTTGAAGATTCAAAAGTAATTACATAGTCAACCAATCTTTATTCTATTACACACATACTTCCTACCAATAAATTAAAATAAAGGAGCTCACAAATTCTACTAATTTGATCTGAACTTTATCAATTTGTTCTTGGGTTGACATAGCTCTGCCTTCTTGCACATTTTCCAAGTTGTTGTATTCCCCTCCCCTGTAACAATATCAGCAACAGCAAGCCCTTCTACAAGACTTGCAAAATTAACATCAAACTCCACAAACACAAATCTTACTTCAGCAGTCATGTTGTTTTTGTCCATGCACAGTGCGTCTTGTGTGAGCTGCTCTGAGAAAAGATAACCATAAACAAAGTATTCCTGAAAATAACAAAAGCTGCTGTGAATATGAACAAATCATTGCTAGTCTGATCAGCAGATAAATACAGAGTCTACTCAATAATATTAGGAATAACTTCTTCCCACAAATAATTGGAAAAACTTCTCTTCATATTAAATGAACAAAACCAATGACAAAACAGAAAGTGCAAAGAATTAGGTCAGTACTTAGTGAGAACCAATGTTGATTTCTAACCAAAAATATATGAGGGGAGTACAAATACACTTAAGCATTGTAAGTCTCTGTAACTCAACTTTCGTAAGCATCATAATAGAACCCTTATAATACTCAGCTGTCTGCTGCTTGCATGACACTCTTTCAAATAGAGAATCAATGTCATTTTCATCAAATTCAAGACATACAACAGAAAACGACCCTCTGAATGTTCAAAGGCAGACAGAAAACATAGTAAAGTAGTTTAATAATGAAAAAGCTGAGATAATTTGATAGACAACAGATTTGACCTTTAGTTTCTGTATCTTTAAGGAAGTGAGTGCACCCATAGTGCCAATGCAGGTCCAGCTGCGGTGAATCATATTACAGATCATGTAGAGCTTTAGATGGTTTTTAGGTTAGAGTAATGAACACGAAATACAACTGAGATACCAGAATAATAGCAAGAATCAAGAAAATGTACTGACTCATGAACCAAACAAAACACACACCATGAACCACACAATATATGATTCCCCAATTTCTAACAATAATTATAAAAACTATAAATAAGAGTAAAACTTTAATTTGATCTTGATTAAGAATCAAAAACTAAATGATGGAATTAAGGAAACAAAGAGGGCCTTACTTGCATCGATGTTCGGCTTTGGGGAGCTTCGAACGGAAATTTTCTCAACCATGGATCTATTAAATTTATCTTCTCTGTTCCTCTGCCCTGCCCTGCTCTTTTGATAATTACCAAAATCAACAACCCAATGAGTGCAGCCGCACACACAACACGAAGAGAATACAGAGAGAGAGAGAGAGAGAGAGAGAGAGAGAGAGAGAGAGAGAGAGAGTTTGGCTACCCATGAGAATCCCGGAGAGTCTGAGATCCATGGGAACTGAAGGATTCAAAAGATCCTCGCTGCAAACAAAAAATCATGAAAATTTGCATCGGATTTTTAGACAACAAATCAGAAGAAGCCTAAGCAAACTCCTAGAAAAGTAACTTCGTACCTTTCTGGTCCACGAGGAAGAAGATCTAATCTAAAGCTTATGAAATGGAAGATGGGAATCCAGATGGGGGCTTAAAAATGGTCGCGATGAGGAAGGGTAGCTTCCATGGGCAGCGCGAGGGAGATGACGAACGCGGCAAGATCGGTGACCTGAACGGCTCGACGGAGATGGCGATCAAGGCAAGTTCGGTGGACGGCGCGAGGGAGATGTGCTTTATAGATGTGAGAAAGGGTTTTCTTCTGAAAGGTCGTGATGTAGTACAGTGTTTGAGAGAGCGTGGGTTTTCTGAAAAGCTCCGCGCTCGCGAACTTAAAAGTTAAATTTTGTTTAGCGCCTCTTAAAAACACGACGGTTGTAATAAGGTATCGTCGTAACTTTATAAATTAACCCGAAGCATCAGCGTATTAGGCACCTTATCATGACGGTATTATAACACTCGTCGTCTTTTAAAATACCACGACAGTTTTTATATAAACGGTCGTCTATTGGGTGTCGTTGTTTAACATAATTGTAGTAGTGAAAGGAGGAGAGAGAGGGAAGCAAAGGGAATGGCAATCTGAAGTTGGGGAGGCTTTTGAACGGGGGTAACCTATCTATTCTATCATTCTACACATTGGAGCAGACTTTGGGAGAGCTTGGAGCTAGGAGAAAGCCAAGGTGCAGCCAAGCAAAGTGGAGAAGAAGACTCGCACCATTGAAGACCTTGAAGCTTTCATCATTTTCACAAAATCTGTAAACTCTTTCTAGTTTTATTTCGAATTTGTGTTTGAAATGATTATGAGGAACTAAACTCCATAGCTAGGGCTTAGGTTGAAGCCCTAAACATGATTACCTTATTGTTTTGATGCTTGAGTGTATGAATTTCTAGATATTGTTGATGAATTCCAATTCGCCAAATTAATCTATCCTTGATGTATGTTCTTCTTTGATTGATCACCTTTGAAAGCATGCTTCTTGAGGTTGTTGGGATTATGTGAATCTTCATATTTTCCTAAGCAACAAATGGATGGAGTAAGAACCATCCATGTGAATTGGTTTCTTGAATACCTAATGTAAACACCATGCTATTAGGATTCTTGTGATGTTCATATTCTCTTTGAACTTAATGGGTTTTCCTTGTAATTGAATCGAAGTACGAACCATACCTAGGTTTGGTTATGAGGAGGGCACAAGTATTGTAGCACGAACCATGCACTTTACATATATTAGAGAGAATCAATGCATCTTGAGCCACGACCCATGGTCTTGATTGCGAACATCTTCATTAACACATTTAGAGTTCATCACTTGAGTATTCATGAACTTGGGTAGAATTGTTTAGGGTGGATTCCGAAACCCTAGTGTTTGTTACAATTTTACTCTCACATTTTGATAACTCATCTCTGCCATTATCATTTAAATTCAAAGTCCATTTACATTCATGCAATATAAATAGGTCACTTGAAACAAATCAAAACCCCCCCCCCCCCCCCAATGTGTGTGTGAGTTGCGTGTTTTACACGTTTTGTGTCTTTGTCATTGGATTTTGTTTGTTTTCGTATTTGTTTTGGACTTTTGGTCCGCGTTGTGTTCTTGAATTTTCTGTGCTGAATCCAACCGTATAAAGAATGTTAATTTTGGACAAACGGTTGGAAAGGTATAGGTCAAAAACTGGACAGAGGTCGAAGCTGAAAAACAGATAAACGAATTTGTCAAAATTGTGATAAAAGGGTGATAGAAAATGCTGTTTGTGTTTTTCTTTAGTTTTCTTGTGTTGTTTCATTTCTTTTACACTTCTTTACTCATTTTTAGTTTCCATTTTGCATTTGTGCATTTGTGGTGTGTCAAATAAGTTTTCTTTACGTACTCAAATTAGAACTTGTAAGAAGCCGACAGTTCTTCGTGGGATCAACCCCGTACTTACATAATCTATACTTCAATAGATTCGTGCACTTGCGGGTATTTTTAATTGGTTGTTTGCACATTAATTTGTGTCCTTTTAGGAATGCAACACTCTTCAGGAGAATTTGGGTTTATAAGTTGCATTATGGGTGATGTACTTGGTTATTATAGATTTGAGGCGATTAAGCCCGACTGTCTATGGTTTTGTGCGGCATTAAGTTGGCCCTGTGTGGCTTTAAGTGGAGGTGTACCATATAAGTTTGATGCTGTGATTAGATTTCCCCGTGTTTGGTGTAGCCCTTCAGGGGCGTTTGTTCTAGCCCTTGAGTGTTTTGTATTTGTATTGCACTTATGGTGTAATTTATAAATGCAATCTCTCTAGCGTTTGACAAAAAAAAGATTGCAAATAGTGAGATTGAAATGAAGAATACAATGAGCCCCATAAGAAACAAAGAACTTATGGTTGATATGATTTTTAACAAAGTTGATGAGGTGCTTGATTATAATAAAAAAAAAGGCTGATTTATAACAATGCCCCTAAAATTACATTCAAAGTTCAGTTTGTCCCCTCAAATTTCAAACGACCCACTTTCCCCTTTAATCAAGGTTTGATGTTTCTCGTTATCTCTACCGTCAACTCCATCCAAAAGTCTGTTAACATTTATGACATGAAAGGGGTGTTTTTGTAATTTCATACACATAGATCATTATACCAATTGAGTGGGTGACGTGGCAAGTGGAGTCCACCTCCACATAGATAATAACATAATTAAAATAAATTAAAATAAATAAGAAAAATTACTTTTAAAAAATAGAACTAAATATTCTAATAATTAAAAAAACCCTACCCAGCCTCCCCAATCCTCCCACCCAGAATCCACCCTTACTTCATGCTCGTCCCCATTGAAGCTGGTTGCCTCTTCCTCTCCCTCCCCCTCATCATCATCACCTACTTCTTCTTCTCTGAAGCCCTCAGCATATCAAAATCCTCATCTTCATCTCCTTAGCCTCCACATCTACGACATCGAGCTCGCCTCCCGCGCCGCCCTCCCTTGGTACACGAAAATCAAATAAAAACTAATTGGACAAACTAAAAAAGATCCCCCAAAATTTAGGGATCATTTTTAAGTTCAAACATTTTTGAGGATATTTACAAGTTCATACTCAAAGTCATAGAAAACCTACAAATTGCCTCCATCGTTACACAAATTGTTAATGAATATGTTAAATGCTAATGTGGCAAATGCAAGCCCCAATCTCATACTACTGGAGATGCTCTAAATGTCCCTAAAAATGAGTATGAACTTAAAAATGACCCTATAGTTTTCTTTGAAGGGGGGGGGGGGGGGGTCTTTTGTAGTTTGTCCAAAATAATTCATTTACATTTTAATTTGACATTTTAAATTTAATTTTTTAATTTGATTAGGTTTTATGTGGCACACGTGAGGCCGAACAGTTTTGAAGTGTTTGACAAGTGCAAGAGGAAGGTCGTGGTGATTACGAATCCTATGGTGATGGTGGAGTTGTTCGTGAAGGATTTTTTGGGTGGGAGGATTGAGGCAGCTGGGTAGGATTTTAAATTATTAGAATATTTAATTCTAATTTTTTTAATGTAATTTTTCTGATTTATTGTAATTTATTTTAATTATAGATTTAATTATGTTTTTATCTATGTGGAGGTAGGCTTCACTTGCCACATCACCCACTCAATTATTGTAAGGCTTAATTACACAAATGCCCCCTGAAATTACGGTCAAATCTCACATTTCCCCCTCAAACTTAAAGTGGCCCACTGATCCCCTTGACCGTGGTTTGGTGATCAACTTTACCTAATGCCGTCAACTCCATCCAAAACTCTATTAAATTTGATGACGTGGAAAGGGTGTTTGAGTAATTTTGCACCCGTGGGCTATTTCATGCATACGTGGACTCCACATAAGCAATAAACTAATCAAACAAATTTTAAAAAAAATAAAAACAACAATAAAAATTCATAAGGCCAAAAGAAAAAAGAAACAAAAATTTAAACAATTCGCCACACAACAAGGATCCTTTGAGCTTGCAAGGCAGATATTGCTCAGCTTCATAATTAAATCTGTCCAGCATGATAAGGATCCTGTAACCGAAAGTAAGCAGGAAAACCATTCACATTCAGATGACATAGAAAATGTGCAAGGACTTGCCTTCTGAATCCAGTGGCTCTGAGCAAGCAAGAACAACGGATGTAAATACAAAGTAAGGGGATGCCGAAGGATTTACAGTTGTCAAGTAGAGGAGAAGAAGCCGGCAGCTCAGAAGTGGGGTAACTAGGTTGTACAATCAGCAATCAATATCGGCTTCTGTTCATTGAATATATACAGATCATGAACCTGAAACCAGGGCACCAAGAAGCATCAGCTTTTTCCTTCCTCAAATCTCTCACATAACAAGTTATAATGTAGAAAGTATCTCATTTTTTTGAGAGAGAAACTAGGTATTCTAATTTTTTTGGCCAATCAGCTCTCCCCATGTTTATGTTTTATTTACTATTTTGGAGATTTTGATGAATAAAAATTCGTTCGTTCTCAAGTTCGGTGTCGGTGCATCACTATATCAGAATTTTACCAAGTAGATTTCTTTCTTTTTTCCTTCAGTTCAATTTCTACAACAATTTTTTTCAAAAGATGCATCGACGAAGAAGCAGGTGCAATCGAGGTAAATTGCCACAAAATAGAGGATTGCCATTGAAGTATCACTTTAACTGGTTCTCAATTTATGTATTCGTGAAGGTGGCAGGCAGTTCACATCAACTGTTAACTTATTCTTGGGAAACAAACAGTTTCATACATATATGCGCAGGAAATCAAGAATGAAACATTGCAATTTATACACAGGTCAGAGTTTTGCTCTGTTTTGTCTATGTTGTCACTGCAAAATCCAATGATGTCCTACTGTCACTACGAATCTTTAGACAAGACCCGATCCTCGTACTAGGGATGTCCACCAGGTGGTGCTTTAGGAGGTGCTTGACTGGCTTTTCTTGGATGATCACGGTCCCTGCCTGCATTTATTAATATCCGAAGGGGTCGTAGACGTGGAGCTGCCATTCCTAAAATCCGAGCTGATCGCTGCTTATCAAAGTTGGCCTTGCTTTCTGAACAGCTACAGGTGTTAGCAGCTGCATTATTGGTATCAATTGAATGATGAAAAATATATATATATATCAGCAAGAGCAATGTGTAAAGTTAAAAACCTTACCCTTTATTGGCCTTTGTGGTTCGGCTGAAGAGTAAGCCAACCTAAGCTCAAGCAATAGGATGACAAGGACTAGTGCAGAGGCTGATACCAGAAGGAGCTTTGCCATTGTTAATGAAGAAAGCTTGAGTTATGCATGGGATGACTTCTTTAAGTCTATTATTTAGTGTTTGCAGACATTGAAGGCTATGTTGACAAGGGCAATTGCGAGGAAAGAGAGGTCAAGTTAAGATGTGTGGTACATTCACACAGCTGTTTTGACAAATCAAATCACCCTTGACTTTTGAGGGGAAAAAAGAAACAAATCCATTTTTTGATTTATTTCATCTATTCCATAACGAAAGCGAAAGCAAACTAGTCAAAAAAAAAAAAAAAAAAAAAATCCTTGCTTGTGAGATTGGAAATCCAAATCCACCTCCATTGTTGAACTTGTCATTGTCCCTGTTGGAAAGCATTGATCAATTATAAGATGGTCACATGGGATTAGGAGTCAATTAATCTTTGATTAGTTAATTTGCAATTAAATTTAGTGATTAAGCATAGACTATAGTAGGGATCATCATTTGACCGACGACTAGATAGCCTGGCCGGCCTGACTAAATATTTTAGTAGGCCATACTTGGGTAAGAGCTTTAAACTCAAGCCTGGCAAACGACCCGCGCCCATTTAAAGTCCATAAGGCCGAATTTAACACCAAGAGTACTACGCACCTCTCTGATTCATTACAATTTGTTGAACGTGTAAAGAAAGGAAGTGAGACATGCCTAATGAGTGAATGGTTGGAAAATAAAAATGAGAGTGGAAGTAGGAACCAATCAGAAAGGAGAATAAAGAGCATATTTGAAGTTTTTATTTATTATATTATCGTCGAGATTGACAAGAAGAATCCTATCCTTTTATTAAAAGTATAGATGTTGCTAAAACATGGTATTCTCATACTAGGGTTGTCCGCCCTTAGGTGCTCTAGGTGCTGGAGTTGGTTTTTTTCTTGGATGATCAAAGTCCCTACCTCTGCTGTGAGGTAAATTCACAAATCGGCTATCTGTTGGTTTTGAAGGGGGTGGTGGAGGTTGAGCTGCCCTTCCCAATATCCGAGCAAATCGCCAAACAACAAAACGAGAGCTCTCACACTTTGCCATTGATAATATAGATGTCTTCCTTGGGGAGTCTCTTTATTTAAACTTTTCATATATACAATTTAAGCCTAAATGTTGAGCAGCACAATTACAAGGAAAGAGAGGTCGGCCTAGTTTTCCTTTTTATGGATAAGACAAGAGAGGTCAAGTTAATCCATTTGATAACCATTTCAATTTAGTTTTTAGTTTTCATTTTTTGTGCTAGAGTATAGAGAAAAAAGAGGGAGAATGGACGTGAGAATGAAAGTGGAGTTGTGGAGATGGGATTGAGAGGGAAAATGAGAGGGAATGATGAGAAGGAGGAGTAATAAAAGTGAAAACAAAAACTAAAAACAGAAATCGATTTGAAATTGTTATCACTTTCAAGTTTTTGTTTTCACTTTTGTACTCCTCCCTCCTATCCCCCTCTTGCATCCTCTCTCTCAATCTCATCCTCACTCCCATTCTCACTCTCATTTTCCTCTATACTCTAGCACAAAAAATAAAAAATAAAAACTAAAAATGAAATGGTCATCAAACAGACTATCTATGTGGCAGTGTTTTTCACAAAGCATTCACCCCTCTTGACTTTTGAAATGCTGCCACCTTCACTAGCTACAAACCAAAATCAAGCCCTTGAATATGAGTTTGAAAAACCAATCCCATCTTCATCGTTGCTGAACTTGTCATTATCGCTGTTGGAAAGTCCTCATCAATTATAACTCAGCTTTGGTTAAGAGGTTATCGTTATGCATGGATTATGGAGTTGCATATAAATCCCTCTTGATGAGGAGGAACAACTCACAGAAGACTTTTCTCTCATAGCTGTTACCGAACGTGTTATGACATGAGTCAATTGTTGACGATGTGATGAACTTATGATCACACCAAAAACTTACTCATGAGCAACGACCCATCAATTGGGGCAACTAGAAGATCAGCAATCTATCTAGCTTCTGTGCCGGTAGTTGCAACGGCAGTATGTGATCAATGGGGTGGAGACGCGACCCCAATATCTATTTCTTTTATTCCACTAATCTTGACCCCAATATTCAATCTTAACCTTAAGGAATTTGATGAAATAGCTCTGAGGTGCAAAGAAAAGACTGAGGCTGTGAGGCACACCTGGCTGAGGTTGAGAGCTTTTAATTATCAACTTCTCAATGTGATAAATTTCTGACTCCGCCACTAAACGGCCGCTTTTGCATTGACTTTCTTGCTGATCTTTTAGGGTGTAAATAATTTTGTACACGTGCAATAAAATTTTGTGGGTTCGTAACACACCATGTTGGCATTGTTGCGTTGCGTGTATGGTTAGATTGTACCAAAAATAGAAAAAATAAATGCAATATTCTAGTTAGGTAAATGTTCAACACACCTTTTGTTGGCCCGTGTGATCAATTTTTAAATTTTTAAATTTTTTTGGTCAAAAGCCGTGTGATCAAATTTGTTAGCTAGGCTTTGCGTCAAGAAATCTAGAACATGGAAGTGCCTCAAATTAACAAATAACCGTTGAAACTTGAAGCCATCAACTCCTAGATTTTGTGCTTTATGGCCTACATAGCTAAAAGGGCCTGCAAGTAAGCTAATTTTGGAAGAAGGCTCTAAATTCGAGATTCAGACTTTATCAGTCAGATTAGCTTAATATAGAGACAAGAGAAGATGGTTAATAAAAGGAATTCGGCGCTCTTAAGTTAACAGAACAAACTAACTGTCTTCTTCTCTGTTGTTAACAGAGCCAACAAACTCTGCCCAAGTTCCTCTATAATAATCGAAGTACCTGTAGCACAGATTTGTGCCAAGGCATTTCCAGTTGTATTGTGTGTATCAAAGATAAGCTTTTGAAGAAAAATATATATTCAGGTTTCTTTTATTGTGGGTTAGGATCTCAGTGAATTCTCAGACATATCATTCTATTGTAATTGGCATTGGCTGCTGTTTAATTCATTCATTGAAAGAGAAAGAGAAATGGGACTTAGAGGGAAACCTGGAAAGAAGGAAGAGTCTGTGGCTGTGGCAGTAGACAAGGACAAAGGAAGTCAGCATGCTATCAAATGGACTGTTGATAATCTTCTCAGCAGGGGCCAAAATCTCACATTGCTCCATGTCAAAGAAACTGCATCTCATCACCATCACCACCATCACCATGGTAATTCAATCTCTCTCTCTCTCTCTCTCTCTCTCTCTCTGTGTTATCTGTTTCTTATCTAATTTCCTCTGTTTTACTGACATAATCGTGTAGCCGGGCATGGGACAGAGGAGGCCGGAAAGGTGTACCAGAGCCAAGCTGATGCTCAAGCCAAAGAATTGTTTCTTCCATTCCGCTGCTATTGCACCAAAAAGGCTGTGAGTAAATGCATGCATGCTTCTTAATTAATTTATACATCATTAATTTTGTTCCACATCAGAATTCATCTCCTTATGATTTCATCTTTCATGAGCAGATAAAATGCCATGAGATCATAATTGAGGACACTGATATATCTAAAGCCCTCGTCAACTATGTTACAACTAATTTAATTGAGACTTTGGTGCTTGGCACACCATCAAAGAACGGTCTTTTCAGGTATGATTAATCACAATAATAAATATTTCTTATATGTTTGAGATTTTTGTTATGCATATCTTCTAATCTAACCTTAGCAGTCCTAATAATTTCATCAATCTTGCTTCACAAAAGGTTCATGACCACGGACGTTCCAACCACTGTGTCGAAAAAGGCACCTGACTTTTGCACGGTGTATGTCATTGGCCGAGGAAAAATCTCAATTGTGCGATCCGCTACCGGTTCAGTACCCGAAAGAGCCTCATCACCACATCATGAAATAGAGCATCACTCCAGCAAAGCTTCTGAATCTTATCCACAAATGATGATGAGCAATCATAAACCCAGAGGTTTGTTTCTCTAATTCTAGCGTCATGCAGTGTTATTTCCCACCTCACAGGAATGCTTAATTTTTGTCCCTACTTACTCAAGTTTCTTTGATTTACACAGCACCAGAAAGGACACAGTTTTCGGCCCGTAGGCATCCAAACGAAAACGAAATCATGTAAGCTCTGATACATTGATTACTTAGGAGTGGAGATTTTTATAGATGTTTAGGTAGTGATGTTAAAAACAATTAATCATGGAAGTGATGCTAACAACCATCAATGGTTTTAGACTACAAACTCTAGAGTGTTTCCAGTAATCTTTTTTCAATCTCCTATTTTAACCATTATTCCTCATTGGATTGTTAGGCTGCCTAGATGAAGTTTCCATTAAGGGTTCTAAAATTCTAGATATATATGTTCATCAAATATAAGTAATTCTAGAAAATAGGATGTTTAGTCACAATTGATAAGAGGACTAACCAAATAAAAATGATACAGGTCACCTTTCAGCAGAGGAAACTCTGCACTGAACAAATCATATGAGCTTCCACCGGACAGTGATATATCTTATGCGAGCAGCGGAACGCCAGGCAGGGATCACATGTTTCCTTCATTCTATGACAGCATGTCATCGGGAATGACCTCGCGTTTTTCAGTCAACTCCGATTTGGACAGCAGAAGCTCCACCTCTTCTGCATCTTACTCTGGAACCAAGTTTATCGACATGAGCTCTCTGCAGCATGATTTCTCATCACCACTTCGTAATTTCTCATCACCGCATCATGATTTCTCATCACCGCAACATGATTTCTCATCATGCTCATTTGAAAGTGGAAACTCGTGGTCATCGTCACAGAACGCGGTAAGACAATTTCCCAGTGTAGTAAACTTGAAGCACTACCAACCTACAAGCTTTGGAGCATGCCTCCTATAAGCTTGTCATCAGAAGCTGATATATACCCAAAATTCTTTGACCCAGGAGCCAGTTTAGATGTTCCTTCAATAACTCATATATCTCAAATCACAACTCAGTTCCATTTGATTGGTTTTCATGCCATTGTGCATAAAGACACAGATTTATTACTATAGCATACATACATATGCAGAAATAGGTCAGAGTATTTATACTGTTGCCTGAAAATAACAGGATGATGTGGACGCTGAGATGAGGAGGCTCAGGCTAGAGCTCAAGCACACAAGGGATATGTACAATACAGCCTGCAAGGAGGGAGTCGCAGAAAAACATAAGGTATTGATCTGAAACTTTTTTTGAGCATAGACTATACAAAAGTATTGGTATCATCTCCAAAGTTTCAGTTTTAGGTAAACTGAATTATGAGTAGTGAGAACAATTATTTTTTGAAATATGTATATATTTTCAAATTTTATTGACATCATCATCACAGGCAAAGGAAGTCAACCGATGGAAATTGGAAGAAGAACTGAGATTAGAAGAGGGACGAATAGTTGAGGAAGCTGCATTGTCGCTTGTAGGGAAGGAGAAAGCAAAGTATAGGGCTGCCATGGAGGCAGCAGAAGCAGCTCAAAGGATTGCTGAATTGGAAACACAAAAAAGGAGAAATGTAGAACTGAAAGCCCTTAGAGAAGCTGAACACAGGAAGACAGTGCTAGAATCAAACTCATATGACCTCAGGTACAGGAAATACACAATTGAGGAGATTGAAACAGCAACAAATGATTTCTCAGCGGGTTATAAGATTGGGGAAGGAGGCTATGGGCCTGTATATAGAGGTGAGCTCGACCACACACCAGTGGCAATAAAAGTTCTACGCCCCGATGCAGCTCATGGAGAGGAGCAGTTCAAGAAAGAGGTTTGTGACTCTGCACATAATCAAACTTTTAACTAGT
This sequence comes from Prunus yedoensis, assembly GCA_005406145.1. Taxonomy (NCBI): domain Eukaryota; kingdom Viridiplantae; phylum Streptophyta; class Magnoliopsida; order Rosales; family Rosaceae; genus Prunus; species Prunus yedoensis. Next base: position 44,863 of record BJCG01001492.1, read on the forward strand.
ATCTTCTAAATACCACTTTCTTCAGTTCAAGCAAGGATTACTAATATTTCTTTCTCTCCACGCTTGTGCACTTTTGTCTCTCTAAACAATTTTTATGATAACTCATAATTATTATGCAGGTTGAAGTATTGAGTTGCATAAGACATCCAAACATGGTTCTCCTTCTTGGAGCATGTCCAGAATTTGGCTGTCTGGTCTATGAGTACATGGCTAATGGGAGCTTAGAAGACTGTCTCTTCCGGCGAGGTAACACCCCAGTTATTCCTTGGCAGTTAAGGTTCAGAATTGCTGCAGAAATTGCGACAGGGCTTTTGTTCCTTCACCAGACCAAGCCAGAACCCCTTGTCCACCGTGACCTAAAACCCGGAAACATTTTGCTAGACCATAACTATGTGAGCAAGATCAGTGATGTAGGTTTGGCCAGGCTTGTCCCTGCATCGGTTGCCAATTCTGTGACTCAGTATCACATGACATCAACAGCCGGAACATTCTGTTATATCGACCCAGAGTATCAGCAAACAGGAATGCTTGGAGTAAAATCTGATGTCTATTCACTTGGGGTCCTGCTTCTACAAATAATAACTGCCAGACCACCAATGGGTTTGACTCATCTTGTTGAGGAAGCTATTGACACAGGGGCTTTTGCTGAGGTGCTTGACCCTGCTGTTTCTGACTGGCCTATTGAGGAAGCCTTGAAGTTTGCCAAGCTTTCTTTGCAGTGTGCTGAAATGAGGCGAAAAGACAGACCAGATCTCGGGAAGGTTCTTCTACCGGAGCTTAATAGATTAAGAGAATTTGGTCAAGATAGCATGAATCGGCTCATGTTTGGCGGTAGCCAAGTGTTCTCAGAAAAACAAGGCGCGATTTCCACAAGACAAGTGAGTTGCATAACATAAAACTGGCACTGCGCTTGAATTAACTGCACGGATCATTCTTCCAAAGGAAGCATCATAATACTATTGGTTTTTGTTGTGTTTTGCCTTCATCTAATATTTTTCTTAACATTTATTTTGATTTTATGTTTTTGGTCTCATTTGTAGGATGTGATAAGTGACACCAATCTAACACATTCAGGATATGATAGCTCAAGGAGTCAGTCAAGCACACCATCTAATGCGGGAAGAAGAATGTTATTCTCGGATTTAGAATAAAAGATAAATCAGTTCTTCACTTTGTTTTTTTTTTTTTTTTCTGAAGCACATAATTTTCTTGTGTCAAAGTTGTAATTCATGTGTAATTCATTTTATGAATTTTCCCAAATATAAAGCTTTACATTTCATTTTCACAGTTGTTGCCTTATGTTTCTGATTGAGCATACTGGCACTGAGCCTTCCTGGATGCCTATAAAGAAAATGGTAGACTGGAAGGATAAGGTACTACAAGAGAAAATAATCGAGACAGATAGCAATAAACAAGAACTCAAACAAAAAGCAAACACATGCATATACCCTGAATCCCACAAGGGTTTTACTCTAGGAAGATTCAGGCTATTTAAATAAATTCTTATTTGAAGGACACCTTGTATTAGCTTCCGTTTGTGATATGTTTCAAATTTGTTTCAATGCCGAATTCTTGGGGTTTTATGGTCTCTGTATCTCATCTAACCAATTTTAGCATTAAAAAAATTGAAAAAACGAGGGTATCATCGAGACTATTCGTATTACAGAGGTAGGAATTATACGTCAATTTTATAATGTTGTCATTATAGAATTGAATATACATAATATCTGAATGTAATTCACTGTTAATTAGTAAATGAATATTAAACAAGACATGATCGATTGTGACACTAGGGACGTCCGCTAGAAGGTGCTTTAGGAGGTGTTGGAGGTTGCCTTGGTTTGTCAAGGTCCTTGCCTTCTTGTGGTGAAAGTTGACGACCCCTGACGAACCTCAAAATCCTATCTGATGGCCGTTTATGGAAATGGATAGTACTTTCCTCACAGCCCTTGTTGTGAATTAATACTAACTCACTGCCCTTAAAGATCTTGTTGTTGATGGACTTTGGACAAAGAACTCAATAATGGATGAGTCTTACACACACACACACAGAAATTAACCAAGCACAAATGACACAAGTGTTTATAGAGGTTCAGCAATTTGCCTACATCCTCTTTGGTGATCACCTTGAGAAATTTCACTAATGAAGATAGGTTACAACTTTGGTTTACAAAAGGAAACCCCCTTAGAACACTACCCTCACAATCTGTTTCTCTCACACCCTTGTTCAACACCTTGATACACTTTGAGAACTCTCTTGCTCTCCCCTTGGTTTTTCTGAAAACTCACACTAGAAACTCACACTTTCCAGCTTCTGCCACTACATATATTCAACTTGTTTTCTCCTCTAATGATTTCTTGCTTCATTCCCATTACCTACACAGACCAATGGACAAAAGATAAGACATAATCTTTGTCCTCCACGTTCCTCCTTTAGTCACCACTTAGACTAAATGTCAGATCAAGTAGGTAAATAATATCCCACTCAGCCACCTCCCACTTACACCAGAAAATTGAGAGTGATCCCTTTGAAGCAAGACAAACAAATGGCAATTAGTGCTCTCCCAACTATCCAGTAGGTAGTCAACCTTCTTTTACCTCAGAAGTGACCCATTAAGCCTCTGAAATCTTGTGGAAAGCGATAGCTGTTCGGTTCATTTTTACACATGATTTTTCATGTTATTCACCCACTATTTTGAGTTAGTTCTTGACATTTTATAGCTTTTTATTTCCTTTTTGTGTTTTCTTAGATTTTACATTGGTTAGAATGAAAATGAGCTAAAAGTGCATTATTTGTCATAAATTCTGTTTTTGTTCATTTTCGTAGGTCAACTTCTTGGCCTTGGATCAGCATGCTCCGATGCTCGGATGAGGTGATGACCTTCATGAGACTTGTTCCAATGGATGTTAACTACAACACATCCGAATTTGAGCTCAATTGGACAAGTATAGCTCATCCAGCCGATCCTACATGTTACAACAACTCTTGAAATCCGAATTGGGCCAGATTTTACCTCCATAATGTTATGTTGATTTTTCTTGTTACCATACCATTTGGTAGCAAGAAATTACTTTGATTGAGTGTAATTTTCTGAGATAAAGAGCATATTTGTGAAGACAAAAACACATCATGAAGAGGAGACAAGGAGACAAGGGTGAGTTAGAAAGGAGCATAGAGAAGGCATCTTTCCTTTAGGCAATTGACTGGGGGCAGATTGGAAGGGGGTATCATTCAGTTTTTGGAGAGAGACAGAGGAGGTTTGATGGAGAGACATTGGGAGCAGATTTTGGGAGAGCTTGAAGCTAGGAGAAAGCCAAGGTGCAGCCAAGCAAAGTGGAGAAGAAGACTCCCACCATTGAAAACCTTGAAGCTTTCACCATTTTCACAAAATCTGTAAACTCTTTCTAGTTTTATTTCGAATTTGTGTTTGAAATGACTATGAGGAACTAAACTCCATAGCTAGGGCTTAGGTTGAAGCCCTAAACATGATTACCTTATTGTTTTGATGCTTGAGTGTATGAATTTCTGGATATTGTTGATGAATTCCAATTCACCAAATTAATCTATCATTGATGTATGTTCTTCTTTGATTGATCACCTTTGAAAGCATGCTTCTTGAGGTTGTTGGGATTATGTGAATCTTCATATTTTCCTAAGCAACAAATGGGTGGAGTAAGAACCATCCATGTGAATTGGTTTCTTGAATACCTAATGTAAACACCATGCTATTAGGATTCTTGTGATGTTCATATTCTCTTTGAACTTAATGGGTTTTCCTTGTAATTGAATTGAAGTACGAACCATACCTAGGTTCGGTTATGAGGAGAGCACAAGTATTGTAGCACGAACCATGCACTTTACATATATTAGAGAAGAGAGAATCAATGCATCTTGAGCCACGACCCATGGTCTTGATTGCGAACATCTTCATTAACACGTTTAGAGTTCATCACTTGAGTATTCATGAACTTGGGTAGAATTGTTTATGGTGGATTTCGAAACCCTAGTGTTTGTTACAATTTTACTCTCACGTTTTGATAATTCATCTCTGCCATTTTTTTTTTAATTCAAAGTCCATTTACTTTCATGCAATAGAAATAGGTCACTTGAAACAAATCAAACCCCCCCCCCCCCCCAATGTGTGTGTGAGTTGTGTGTTCGACACGTTGTGTGTCTTGTTTACTGAATTTTGTTTGTTTTCGTAATTGTTTTGGACTTTTGGTCCACGCTGTCTTCTTAAATTTTCTGTGCTGAATTCAACCGTATAAAGAACGTGAAATTTGGATAAACGGTTGGAAAGTTATAGGCAAAACACTGGACAGAGGTTGAAACTGGAAAAACAGAGAAACGATTCTGCCCAAAAACGACCGGTCGTTACTGTTCAGGAGACCGGTCGCACATGAATCTGTCCAAAAATGACCGGTCATCACTGTTCATGACCGGTCGTACTGTTCTTTTTCACTGTTCACGGTACTGTTCACAGCACTGTTCACATGTGATAAATAGGTGATAAAAGGGTGATAGAAAGTGCTGTTTCTGTTTTTCTTTGGTTTCTTGTTTTGTTTCTTTTCTTTTACCTTCCTTTATTCATTTTTAGTTTCCAATTTGTACTGTGTTTGTGTGTTGTGTAAAATTAGTGTTCTTTACGTACTCAAATTAGAACTTATAGGAAGCCGACAAGTTCTTCGTGGGATCGACCCCGTACTTACATAATCTATACTTCATTAGATTCATGCACTTGCGGGTATTTTTAATTGGTTGTTTGCACATTAATTTGTGTCCTTTTAGGAATGCAACAATAGCCCTCGAAAACATAGTTGAAAACACATAAGAAAACGTCATAGCACGACTGGGACGACCGGTTGCCAGAAGTTTTCCCTCCAGACTTTGAATCTGCACCAGGACGACCGGTCGCAAATGCCTAGCGACCGGTCGCTGTTGCTTCCTATGACCAGTCGCAAAGAGCTGGCGACCGGTCGCTCATCGACTATGCTTCAGACTTTGAATCTGCTCCAAAAACGACTGGTCACAAATGCCTAGCGATCGGTTGCTTTTAGGCAGATTCAAAATCTTCCTTTCAGCGCCAAAACCAACCTTGTATCCTTAGGTGAGCCATTTTTCCAACAGCCCTTACAGGTGTCAACTGCTGCATTTCCTTCCTTAATCTCTGTATACATTGAATATAAGTGACTGGTTAACTCAAAACAAATTGAATGAACACCGTTACATGCAAGAAGGTATTAATTTTGAGTACTCAAAAAAGTATAATGAAATTGTACAAAAATTTTGACAACTTCTCTGGAATGATTGCTTATGGAGTCATTTGAGGCATTACTTGTCTCCACGGTTATGGACATGCATCAAAGTTCCATATGTGACGTATAACATCGCAGTCGCGTATTGATATTAAAAATAAACGAGGTTCAAATATAAAGAAATGAAATGCTACCCCAACATTTGGGTTAAGAGCAAGGTAAGACAATTAACCTCACCTTTTATTTGCAATGGTTCATGTGGTTCAGATGAAGAGTAAGCCAACCCAAGCTCAAGCAATAGGATGACAAGTAATGCAGTGGCTGCTATTGCAAGGAGCTTCCCCATTGATAATGAAAAAGCTGGAGTTATGCATATGGGATGTCTTGCTATGGCATCTTTTGTAAGGGATGCTCTCTCTCTCTCTCTCTCTCTCTCTCTCTCTCTCTCTCTCTCTCTCTCTCTCTCTCTCTCTCTCTCTCTCTCATGGATATATTAGGAATTTATTACAAGGAAGGAGAGAAAAAGGATACCAAGGGCGGGTCAAGTAATAACTGCGGAGAAAAGTCAAGATTTTTTCTTTTTTCACAGAATAATAAAAAAATAGCTACCTAACAAAGAGCAAACAATGAAAAAGCACAGCAACCTTTGAGTTGGTCTCCTTTTTTTTATTTTTTTTTTAAAAAAAAAAATTGGCCTTAGTTGGTCTCCTCTTTCACACACTAGAAAAGAAACACGCCCTTGACTTTAAAAATAGCCACCGTTTCTCCCTTGGTCCAATGGCAAAAAATTAATTAAACATGTACAAAATGAGGCCCATCCAACTTGTCTCATTTGGTTATTCTAGCTTACGTTTCCTCCCCTTCTTATTTTGATTAGTGGAGAGGGGGTTGTCCCTTTTAAGTAAATTAGGGCCATGTTTAGTGACTAGTATTAGATTGGATAAGTCACTAAATTTAAGGAATATTGAAGGATGAAATGAAGATATGGGTGAATGACTTTCCATGTTGGGGGATTAGTAGGGATTAGTTATAAGGTGTTGTTATCCTACCATTTGGTGGGGATTAGATGACATAAGTTGTCGTCATGAGTAGTCCATCTTCTACCTTCAACTTAGTAAAAAAAAAATTCATTTCTTCCTTAAAAATGCTTTAAATAAAGGGAGTATCCAATCTAATCCAGTACTAGTCACCAAACATGGTCTAGATCTACAATAGTGCAACAATTAAAACTGCAAATTTGAACGCATACACATTGATCAGTGCTTAATTATATATCATTTTGTACCATTCTAATTTATGTTTTGGTTATGTTTTTTAGTTGAACTTGTGCTTTTAATCTCTTTTGTCTTTGTCATTCAATTAATTGAGCTTTAGGTAGAAATGGTGGCTTTGGATAGGAAAAGATGCAAAATGGTGCAAAAACATACAAACTAAGTTAGCAATTTGTTTAAACCTTAACTTCTTCCTCCGACCTTGAATTGGCTCAAATGACATGTGGTTGGAAAGATGACTTTCTGAACTTCAAGATAGAGGGCTCAAAGTCATCATTTGCTTAAGAAAAGCCCAACTCGTGAGCCCATGAAGTTGCTGATCATGCTAACCTAAGGATGAGCTGATTGTTGCTTGGTCATGATGAGCTATGCATGAGCTATGGTTTCTGGTGGGATTTTTTGGTGAAGTGCAACAACCAAATAAGAAAAGAAATTGATTTTCAATTGCATCGGTGTGTTAGGTAAAGGTGGTGAAGTGGGTGTTTTAGGTGAAAGTCATACTCCATTCAAATTTCTCACTTCCTTCTCTCTATAAATACTACTTCCATTCCACACCAAAATGAATCACATCCTGGTATTCACATTCCCACAACTCATCCATCCTTCATTTCATCCTCCACATTCCCATCATTCCCCAAATACATTCAGAAATCACCCTCAAACACTCTCACAACCCAAACACTCCAGCAATCAACCCAAAACCCCAAATCACCAAAATTATCCCAGCAAGCCTTTCTTTCATTTCCCTACAAATTTCCTCTTTCTCAACCATCACCATTCACCCAAACTCATCCCAAATCACCTCATTAAACGCGGGGAAGCTCTTGGAGCAACATTAGATGTGGAGAAGCTCTTGGAGAAGCATTAGACACCACAAGAACTTCAAAAAATGGTTTTTCTACTCTTATTGCATTCATTATGATTTCTCATTTTTGTTTAAGTTTCTTTCCCATTATGAGTAGCTAAATCCATAACTAGGGCTTCGATGTAACCTAACATGAATATTCTTGGTTTATAAATTTCAAGTTTCAAGTTTGATTCATGATTCATGTTCTTATTCATTATGCCTACCTGCCTATATGCCAATCAGAATGCCTATCTACCATTCATATTTGTGTATTTTTGGTTGAAACTAAAGTTGACACCATATGCTTTTGTTTCAATTGAATTATAAATAGGAAGAGTATGTATGGAATTCGACAATATAGATTAGATACATGCTTGGTTGTTTAAAACATTCTTCTATGCTTAATGACTTTCTAATGCTTGATTTAGGTTCGACAATAAGGACTAAATTAGGGAATTATGAATACAAGGTTAGGACCAGATACCATGGCTTAATCATATTTTAGCTAGAATCAATCTTTGAATCTGAATTAGACTTGTCACTTGAATCCTTAGAACCTAGAATTGGATTGTTATGGTGAATCGAATGCCCTAGTCTCCAAATCTATTTTCCAACCCTTAAGACCACTCTTTGTTACACTTGTTTACTTGCTTTCGTTTGCAATTTTATTTTATTCATTTGTTTTCACAATCACAAGCACTCTCACTTCAAATTCCAATTTCATTTTGCTTCATTTGTTTTCAAACTCTATCTCACTTTAAAATCTATTTTAGACTTAACTTCTTGTTTCTAGAATTGGATAATCTAAGTACATAATTAATCTGAACTTCTCAGTTCTCGTGGATACGACCTCATTCTTGTCTTGCTATAATACTAATTGGCTCGTACAATTGCGAGTAACGCAAGACGCACTAAGACAACTGAAGGAAGTTGAGGTTCCACCCCAAAATCAGTTGGCAATGGGGATGGAGCCTCAACTTCCTTAATGGTATCAAAGCACGGTGGCCCATGTGTGAAGCCCAACAGACACACGTGCTCCTAATGGCGGACCCAGCATCTTGTCAAAGTGTGGGCATAAATGTTATATAATAATATAATAATATTTATTTATATAGCAATATTATATATATTTATATAACTATTTATGTTATGAACACAAAATGCAAGTGTGAGGGAGGACAAACTAAGTTATTTCTTGAACTTGGCCTTGATATTTGGTCAACTTTGGGGCCTTGATATTTTGAATATGGGAAATTTGGGTTAAAATCTTGAAGGTTTTATTTATTTGTTGGTCAAATGTCTTATTTATTGTAGTCTATATGGTTGAAGAAGAAATTAAGTGTAGGCAGCTGCCCACACTAGGCTTTATGTAGGTCCGCCAATGCATGCTCCATGTCACCCAATTGTCCAATTAAGTTGTCCACGTGTTATGCTTGAAATTTCGCCACACGTGAGGGGGCGTGCGAGGATGTGATGAAGAGTTATTCCATATTGGAAATTAAGGACTTTTCATGGGCTTATAAAGAGTTGGGCTACTCCCTCATTGCCAATTTATTTTTGGTTACCTTAACTTAAAGAGATCAACAAAAGCACATCACCTATCATAAGGGAAATGCTAGCAACTGTCTCTTTTGGACATTTTTCCTTTTCCCCATGTCATGTGTCACTTTATTTACACTTAAAACAATGTAATTAATGCATGGCTTTTGTTTTCCAAAGTTACCCTTATTGAATGTATTAACTTTCTTTTGAATTACTATTAAAAAAATAAATATTATTTAAAATAATTAAAAATATATATAATTATTTAACAAACATTAGTGGATACCCCTTTTGTAGTTTGGTAGCATATCAAATTTTGAATGATATAAAATACCACAAAGTTCAATTTAAATAAATTTAAAAAATCGGTTTTAGGATATTAATAATTAAAAAATTAAAAAAGAAATATGAAAACATTGAAAAAACAACCCAGCCACAAGGGGCGGGAGGAAGATGTTACGTAGTGGTGGGTGGCTGGCAAGAGAAGCAACGTGTTTTGAGAGATGGAGATGGGGCATATGGCTGGGGATGGTGGGTAAAACAAAATATTATTTTTTTTATTTTTATTTTTATTTTTCCAATTTGTAGAAAAATTTAGATAAATTAAAAGGTAATATAAAAGTCAATATATTTATTAAAGGTAATCTTGGAAAACAAAAGTTATGCATTAATGATATTGTTTTGGTATAAAGAAAGTGACACAAGGCATGAGGAGAAGGGAGAATATTCAAAAGAGAATGTTAGAGAGAAAGTTGCTAGTCATTAACAAGGAAGTAGCTAGGTTTATGCATGGAATGTTAGAGAGAAAGTTGCTAGCCATCTTTTATATCCAAAGGATGCTCACTCTCTCTCTCTCTCTCGTGCACAGATTAGGAAGTCTGTTGACAAGCAAAACAGCACAATTACAAGGAAAGAGGCTAAGAGAGGAAAAAAATACAAAAATGAAAAGTATATCCGTAGATATTTCTATTGTCCTTTAAGTTTTAACCAAAGCCACACACACACACACACACAAAAGGAAACACACTAAATTGCCTTATTACAGTTTCCTAACAATATGAGCTAATCGATGCCGCTTATCGAAATGGGTTTTCTGTACTTCCTTAATTTCTGGAAAAATGGAGTGTTATTGATAAAGTCAGAAGCAATTGAATGAATACCCTTTGTTATATATATATATATATATATATGGACATGCAGCAGTATGTAATTCCCAATTTGGAGTTTTTTATTTTTATGATTGCATCAGCTGAAGTAAGGGAGTAGTAAGGCAATCGAAGTTACCTTTTATTGGCAATACTGGCCTGTGTGGTCCGGTTGAAGAGTGAGCTAACACAATTTCAAGCTCAAGCAATAGGATTATAAATAGTGCAGATGCTGCTATAGAAAGGAGCTTTGCCATTAATAATGAAAAGGCTTAAGTTATGCATTGGATGACTTCCATGCATCCTTTATATCCAGAGGAAGTAAATCTTGACTCGCAAAACTGCACACTTTTACAAGGAAAGTAAGAAAAAGGAGGTTGCGTCCACCAATTAATAACTCCGAAAAAAAACAAGTCAAGATTCTTTTGCACAAAATATTCAAACATTATGAAGAAAGTAGCTTCCGTTGAGCTGGCGAGAAAGAGAGAGGAGTTCGTTGTTCTTTTCTTTCCCCATTTTTTTCTCTGGACAAGAAACGAGGACATTTTTAATGGGGTGAGGATTATTCACTCACGCCTCTTTCTTGACTGACCAAAAAGAAAATTTTGTTTTTTGATGTTTCCGTGTAATATAAGGTTCTATTTGGAAGGAGGGATTCCAAATTTATGAATTTAGATGATATTATAAAGTAAAATTGTTTGTTTAGATTATTATAATCCTTATACTCCAAGATTTTGACAAATAAGAAAGAGTTGCTATTTCTACTCAAGTCCTATTTTTCCACTCACCTTATTTTCAAAATTTTATAAACAAATTTACCCCTATGTAAAATGACTTCTAAAGACTTAGGGACAAAACCAGCAACCAACTAATCACATCCATTGGATTCATCCAAGGGTTAATAACTTATTATCATTCATCTATATATATAAAGCAAAAGGCAAAGAATGGTAAAATATTCGAAATACCAGAAAATGCCCTTGGTTAATGCAAATATTAAGAATTGAAATTATTAATTAAATGATAATAATATAGTAAATTCACACTTTTTTATATTTAAAAAAATTAAAATTAAAAGGAAAAATCATATAATAGATTATATTTTATGGAACACAACTACCTAGTATCTTTCTTAATTCTTAAAATTTTTTTTTTAAAAAAAAAGCCTCTCCCAGACGCAGAAGCGCGTGCAGAGAGGCTAGTACCCATAAAAAAAAACCCAAAAACCGTATTAGTTCCATTCCACGGCGAAGCTCTCCTTTCTCTCTCAAGCAAACCCTTCCCGACCTCTTTACCCATCCCAACTATAGAGCCAATCCAATATTTGAAAGAAAAAGATAACACTATATTTTCTTTGTAAAAAATATATTTTGAAATTTAGTTTGAAATATTTATCTAATATTTTTTTCTCAAAAATGTGATAGATATTGTTCTTTTTGTCATGATTTTTCTTCATTCTTTTTTTTTTTTTTGGCGCCAGAGTATTTCCATATTTTGAGTCCTCATTAATTCGACTTGATATACTGTGAAAGTGTAGGGCGTGTTAATTTCGTGATGTGAAAGTCTAGAGGACCCCTTGTTGACATAGGGGATTGACCAAACCGAAGAGACCACTGGTACACTGCCACATGGAGATGACTCTTATACTGGACCCACACACGATTGGACTATAGAAGGGGCACCTTAGGCCAGCTCTAGTCATAGGGCTAAATATAGTTAAGGGCTAAAAATTTAGCCCTTCAAAATATTAATTTTTTAAAGAATAATGCAAGGCTAAATTTTTCCATCTCCAGCATTGCATGGCTATATTTTAGGGCCATTCATATTTTATTATTTTGATAAAAACTATGGAACAACACTCATATATTTCACAACTATGTATTGTTTAATTTAATTAAACTACAATTTAGAGACAATATTTTTTAATTTATATATATTTTTAAAACAAAATGAATTTAAAACATTTAAAAAGGTTTTAAATAAATAAATAAAAAACAGTTAGTTATAGCTATTTAATGGTCAAACCCATCAGCTGAAGAAAGTTCTATAAATAGGTTGTTAGAAGAAGAAAAGAGGACATCCAACTCAACACACAAAACATATCTTTTTATCCTGCACCTTTCAATTCCTAGTCTAGGATTTTATCTTTCAAGCAATTTAGATTATCCAAGTTCTTCATTTTCCTAGTGTAAGCTTACTTTCTTGCAATTTACTTTCAGTTGTCTTTAAATTTAATTTTAATTCAAGTTTTTATCGCTTTAATCTATTTTATCATATTTACATTATTGTCATTTCGTTCTTGCATTTACATTCATTGCACTTATCACCAAAATCCTAAAAATAGTCCTACAAAGATCAATCATCTTTGACCCCGAGGAAGTGAAAGAACCTAGGCCAAGAGGTGGTTCTTTGCTTGGCTGATCAATCATTTGATTAGAAATCAGAAGCGCAAACACACTTACACAATCTTTCCATCCAAGCCATCAAGTGGCTTGGTGATGGCACGCCTACACATCTTAAGGGAAGGACCAAAAAATCATTCCTTTGGCATACTTAGCCAAAAAGAGGGAAAGTCTTCATTAATGGTTTTATGTTAAAGATCAGTTAAAAATATCTAATCTCAGCCAAATAATTAGTGTAGTGTGAAATGAAGGACAACCTACGATGTGGAAAAAAAATATTTTATTTATATATATGAGAAAGAGGGAAAAATATATATTTGAAAAAAGGGGGTTTCACTAAAACACCCAAAATGGGGGCTGAAATTATAAAAAAACCCAACACCCAAAACACTTTATAAACACACCCAAAACCCATCATTACACACACTCAAAACCCATTTATAAATACACCCAAAAAATATACAATTGTTTATTTTAGAATTGATTTTGGGTGTGTTTCTATATTTAAATAGTGTGTGGGTTTTTTTATAAATACATGCTTGGAATTGGGTTTATTTATAATAATCTATTGAAAAAATGTCTAATCTCAGCCATTCAATGTCATGTATAGTATATATTTGAATATATATATATATTTAATCCACTAACACATATATCTAATGAATTGCTCATCTTAATAGTCCTTAACACACACGTCCTTATTGGAGAGAGAGAGAGAGAGAGAGAGAGAGAGAGAGAGAGAGAGAGAGAGAGAGAGAGAGAGAGAGAGAGAGAGAGAGAGAGAGAGAGAGAGAGTATTTTTGCTCACCACTTTAATCTCTTATTGTTCCGGAGAAACAAGGATTAATTAATTAAGTTAGTTTGCACGAGGGTGGAAGTCTTGTTCCCACAGTAAGTTATTAAGGCCATCTCTAGTTATAGGGCTAAATGTAGTCTAGGACTATAAATTTATCCCTCCAAAATATTAATTTTTTAAAGAATAGTGTATGGCTAAATTTTTCCATCTCCAGTCATACATGGTTATATTTTAGGGTCTATTTGAGCCTGGTCGAAGTCCGACCATGCTTCTTGGAAAACCAATAGGCCAAAATGCAAACAGGGGGTTTAAGGTGCTTAATGGCCAAATCGATACAAAAAGGTTGAACTTAGGGGTCATCATGCACCCTACATCGTTTAATCTTCAATAAAGTCTATAGCTTAAGATGCACGATGTTCCATCATAATTCAGACCAAGAACTTAGAAGTCCAAACCTAACTTCTAACAACGGGTTGAAAACATTTGACTTCCAAAGTCGGAACATCTAGAACTTCTGAAGTGGATGTTTAGTTGTGGTCTCTAATCAGCCAAGATCAAGGTCAAGTCGTCTAATCAGCCAAGTTTAAGGTTTTCGATCAGCCAAGATCAAGGTCTCTGATCAGCCAAGGTCAAGTCTTTTGATCAGCCAGGGTCAAGCCCTCTGATCAGCCAAGATCAAGGTCTCAGATTAGCCAAGATCAAGGTCTTTGATCAACCAAGATCAAGTCCTCTGATCAGCCAAGATCAAGGTCTCTGATCATCCAAGTTTAAGGTCTTCGATCAGCCAAGGTCAAGTCCTCTGATCAGCCAAGATCAAGGTCTTCGATCAGCCAAGATCAAGGTGTCTGATCAGCCCAGATCAAGGTCTTCGATCAGCTAGGATCAAGTCCTCTAATCAACCAAGATCAAACCAACTCCAAGTCGAGGTCGAGTAACTCCAAGTTATGATCGAGCAACCCCAAGTCAGGGTGGAACTCAACTCTAAGTTCGATCAAGCAATTCCAAGTAACCAACATCAGTGGGTGTTTCAACCAAGATCAGAATTCTAGAAGTTACAATGTCTCACCAGATGTCAAGCAAAAAGTCTCGGGGTCTAAGCCCAAGCCACATATTAGAACCCAAGATTTTTGGAGGATCGCATGCACATGACGGAGGCTTGATAAGGAACGAAATCAAGGAGATTGACGACAATCTGGAGTATTCCAAAAGAAGAGAGAATCAAGCAATCAGAAGGTTTCCATCACTGTGATCCCACAGATTTGAAGGCTTCACAAGGAAAGATTTTGAATGAAGTTGACCTTTGGCCATTTAATGGCCAACCTATGGGCTAACGGATGCCCCTATATAAACCTCATCAGATGAAGGGAGAAGACACACAACATCAAACAAACAAACCTATCTTTCGTCTCGCACTTTTCTTTTCTTAGACTTAGGATTTTACATTTCATGCACCTAGTGTAGCGAGTTCTTCATTTCCTTAGTATAAGTTTAAATTCTCATTCAATTTATATTTTCTTGTCATTTGAATTCAAGTTTATTTCAATTGCTTTACTTTTCATTGTTATCGCACTTCAATTAAGTTTAATTTCAAGTTCATTTTACTTTATCATTCTTATTACTTTCATTTCGTTCTTGCTTTATTTATTGCTTTAAAAAGGCTATTTGATATATATATATATCCTAATGGCTAGCTGACAATGACGTCAGCACATCCTTAATTTTGGATATAGAATATGTATTTGCACGAGATGTTTCGTGTTTTTGCCCACATATGATAATTTCTCTTCTTGAAAAGCACATGCATGGGACCCACACAAAAATTTGGCCATGACCAAAGCTGGGCTACAATTGGCCTAGTTGGAGGGCTAAATGGTCAAATGCGGCCCTTGGCCAAAAAATATTTTAGCCCATAGCTAGTGATGAATTTTGCATTATTTTATGGTTATATTTGGCCTATGGCCATGGCTGGAGATGGCCTAATTAGCCTTAACTATGGTGGTGGACTAGGTTTAAACCCCACTTGCAACTTATAATTCATTATTCATTACAGGGATCAAGACCATAATTTAAACTTTAAAGTCAGTAGTCGTACGATGCTTGATTTTTCTAGTCCACGTGAACATAGAAAATTAAAAGCAGGTGATGACTTGGGTTGGGTTGAAAAGACTGACAGATGAAGTAGTAGCTACCTACGAAACACGTGAGTCATATTGAAGCATTGACTAATAAAGAAAGACTTTCGTCCAAAAAATTATATATATACTAAAGCCCAATGCAACGAGATACTATTCATAAGGTACTGTTCCTTGAACAGTGAACTGCCAAAAAAGACCCCCGTTTCACTGTTTACCAGTCTGTTTTTTCCCCTTACACAGTAAATTTACGATTTTGCCCTTGACTGATTGTTTTGTATTTTCCCCTTTTTGCCCTCTCTATCATTCGGATGTAATTAGAGGGTTGTTTCTTCTTGAGAGGCGTCTGGTTCGATTTCGACTGGCTGGTTGGAGAGTTTCAGGGGTAAAGTTGGGAGAGCTGGGTTGGTTTGGTTCTTTGATGTCTGTACATCTAGAGGCTTCGACTGCTTTACATCAGTAGGCTTCGACTGTTGTTTCTTTGTTGTTCACCGACTTCCTTGCCTTCTTCTTTTTCATTGCTCTGATCTTCCTCTGATCTTCCAAGGTGCTCACTTTCCGACTCCCTAGGGTTCTATCAGGAAGGGGATTGAGTCTCACAGAGTAGCTCAGGTATTTCCATCGTTCTTATTATTATTATTTTTAATCAACTGTCGATTCAATGACTTTGCTCTCTTGGAGAAATCTTAGAAATGGAAATCATTCCCAATTTCTGGTTTGGTTGCCGATAAAACGCTGGAAAGCAAAGACCAAGCGTGCTTTATAAAAAAGAAAAAAATCCCTTTTTTTTATCTGCTATGAGTTAATATTGGGGTTTCTTTTTTGTCTTTTTCTTTTTTATTATTGGGGTTTCTGTCTATGAGTTAATAATCATGTTATTTTGGGTTTATCATTCTTCTCTTCCCTATTTGCCTATCCATTCGTACTCTTCTGTTGCAAACGTTTCATCGTTTCTACAGCAAAACACCACCATTTAATAATTGGAAATTTTGAATTAGAGATTTGTCCCTTGGTTGTCCGTTGCATTGTTTGTCTTCAGGTATATATATACATGCCGTAAACTTTTTAACAGATATTTTGGTATTCATCTGAAGAATTTATCTGTTGGCTGGGAGATTTTTTGTCAAGAGACTTTCTTTCTTTTAGTGGTTTGATGTTCATTCGACAGTTGAAGGCTCTGAAAGCAAGCTAATGTATAGAGTGACAGTAACTATAAATGGATGGATCATGGATATTGGTGCAATTTTCTGTTTTTTTTATTTGGGGCTATTTTCTATGCTGTTTTGATTCATGGGTTGGTTTTTATGTATTTTGTTTTTAGAAGTTGGACTTTTTGGAATTTGATATAGATAAGGGAATTGAAAGATTTCAGTTCAGGATAATGCTTTTTGGTGTGTTTTTTTTAATATGTTAGTCAGAGACTCGAATCTTATCTGCATAATGTTTCCCCTCCTTTCTGTTTCTTTTGGATTAAACCAGAAAAATAAAATAAAAAAACAAGTGTTCAATGCAATGCAATTGAGACTCTACTTAATGAAATTGTTCTCTAGCTTTTCCTTATCTGAAGAATGCCAATTTGCCATGGAAACAAAGGAAATTGGGATATTATATGGAAATAAAAAATAAAAAATTGTTGTGTTATGTATTGCAATACAGTTAGTGAAAGAACTTTTTCTTAATATTTTTTTTTTTTTGTTTTCAATTCATAGTGGAAATAATTTTAAAGTGGGAAAAGATCATCAATTTTTAACAATGATGATGAGATTTTTTTTTTAAAAGGTTGGCTACATATCAAAACACTGCCAAAGATGTAACACATGTGGCACTAATTTGTTGAATGTTATGTTTTTACTCTCGCTTGGCCTCTCCGATATCACTCTTTTCTCCATCATGTCATTTCCTTTAGTTGTTAAATTTTCTGCTTTTAGTGAATTTGAGGGGTATAAATGGAACTGGAGGGAATTGGGTTCAGTTGTGTGAGTGAAATTATGCATCTTTGTGTGTTATTTCAGTCCAAGTTTGTACCTTTGTATATATGAGTGTGTTGTTCTGTTTTGATAAATGGGAAGACAGCTATGATTGGGTTTCTATTGTTGTTAGATTTTGAAATTTTGACTGGTAAAGGTATTGTCAAGGGAACTGACTTTTGGATTGTATTTACTCTGTTTCAAATACCTTGCGGTAAATATTTCTTTGAAATGAACCAAAAATTATATACACTACTTAACCCAAGCAAACAAAAGTGGGTGTTTTTATGAGTCATAATATATATATATATAATTTGATGTTAAAGCTCCTTCAATTTGATATTATATGATTTTGCGTTCCCTTTTTATGACTCCAGTTAAATTGGACATTTCAAGAACTATTTTCTTCACATAATTATGTTTATCACATGTCACACCCTCCCATTGGTCTCTGCAAGGGTCTGAACTCATGTTCCAACCACATTTGACATCTTTGACTGAATTTCCTGGTGAAAGTTTGTCCAAGAATTGCACCAGCACTTGCTTGAGTTACTTCAAGTCTTGATATTCTGAATTAGCCATTGGAAAGATGAGAAAGATCAAAATGGCCAGTATACAAGTGGGAAAACGATTCATTTTGAATCAAGTGCTTGGTTCTATTCTTCAAGAAGACGTCTATCTTCGTAAACTAAATTGAGTTTATGCTCAAGGGATTAAATATTTTGCCATATTTTTGTTGCACTGTTTCTTTTCTTATTCTTATGTGCAAGGATGATTTGTTTTCTTTTCTTTTTCAGTTTCAAACAGATTTAACAGTTCTTTTCTCTTGCTTAAATTTGTGAACTATGTGTATATGGAGAGCCCAGATTAAGAAATAGCGGTTATGCATTGTGTAGCCTTTTTATTGGGTTTAGCAATAGAGTACAAAGTGTTCATTTGATGTTTTAACTGAGATTGTGATCATTTTCATTTTGTGGAGTTTCAGTTTTTGCAAGATGGTAATAGTGTATGAGAGCGTCAAGAGGAGGCTGTGAGTAGAAGGCAGTTCTTTGCAGGCTAGACAAGGTTGAAAATAGTTTTTATTTTATTTTATTTTTCCTGCTTTTGTTAGACCCTTTTTGTTCACTTTTTCTTCCTGAATATTATGCCCAAAGCAATTAAATAAATTATCGCAATTATTCAAAAGTATATATATGTTCGGTATCATCTCATGTTGCGTACGAATTGAGCAATAAAAAGGTGAAAGATCAATTACAGAGAAACAGGTGGTGCAAATGTTACATTTGTATATTTTTGGTTTCTTTCTTTTGTTATACTAATGCCTCATTGCCTTTTTTTTTCCTTCTATGATGTGTCTCTAGAACCAGCAAAAGTACTTTCTGGACTCGCTCCACTTGAAGCAGTGCTATTTGATATTGATAGAACTCTGTGTGATTTAGATCTCATTCATTTCAATGCCTTCCACAAAATGCTTCATAGGTAAAGCGATTGTTTTGTTTCCTAATATTCTGTCATAAGGAAAATATGCAGGATTTATTTGGTCATAATTTGACATTTTTCTTGGCTTTTATGGACTAGAATGTGTTCAATTAGAAAGCATTAGTTCATTTGGTGTTTTTTGTTGAGGTTGGTGATTTTCATTTATTTTCTTTTTGTGGCTTTTCAATTTTTGCAAAATGTTAACAGTGTACAAGAGAATCAAGAAGAGGCTATGAGTAGAAGGAGGTTTTTTGCAGGCTAGACAAGGTTGAAAAAGGTTATCTTTTTTTTTTTCCCTATTTTGTTCACTTATTTTCCCTAAATATTATGCTCAAAGTAATTAAATTTTTAGATTATTATAAATAAACCCAATTCCAAGCATGTATTTATAAAAAAACCCACACACTATTTAAATATAGAAACACACCCAAAATCAATTCTAAATAAACAATTGTATATTTTTTGGGTGTATTTATAAATGGGTTTTGAGTGTGTGTAATGATGGGTTTGGGTGTGTTTATAAAGTGTTTTGGGTGTTGGGTTTTTTTTATAATTTCAGCCCCCATTTTGGGTGTTTTAGTGAACCCCCTTAAATTTTTGTCCAAAATGTTTTATTGTGTTCTTGATTTCAATGAAAGTTTGGTATTTCATCCTTTTTTTGGAATTTTCTTTTAAATTTGTTCATAGCCAACTGCTATTATACCATTTTAATAATTTGTTACAAACTTGATTTTAACCTACGTATTTGCTTGAACATAATTTCTCACTGTTAATAGAATGCTTGATGTATCTAAACTGTTGTTTGTCCTGTTGATATTAATTATGTGATAATAGTTATTTACTTCACTCAAATTTTTTCATTTATCTACATTAACACCTACCATTTTCTGAATTTGTACCAACAGAGTTAAAACCCTGCAGAAGACGAGGAAAAATAGAAACCACTTCTACAGTAGAGCCAACAAGAGATAGATCCCTAGATAGATCCCCTTTCATCAGACATCAAGGCAGAAAAAGCCCCTTCCTCCACCAATAGCATATATGTAAAGACATGTCCAAACTCTTTGAACAAGGAGCACCTCAATTGTTGATATTTTGATTGCTGCTTGGTTTAATAAAATATAATCAATATTTTAAGATGACAAGCAACATATAAAACATGTTATTAGTCTTTATTTTTTAACTTAAACTTCCTACATATTTTCATAATTTTGTACACATTTCAAATGGTTTTATAACCCGCAGCATCGCGCGGGCACCTTTGCTAGTAAAGACTAATAAAGAACGACTTCAAACAATAATTTAAGCATTGATTTCATGACTTCCCTTCTATAAACACTGATGATTAACTTACCAGTACTCATCGTCTACCTAAAACTTGCAGTATCTGCAGCTGTAAATCTCTCCTTGTAATTGGTTTTTCATCCAAATGCAAATGGGAAAGGGCAGCCTTTTCACCAGCAGCTGGTTTCTTTTGCAGAAGATAACCTGCAGAGTGAGCAGAGCAAGAGGTTTCCATGGAGTATGCGATGGCTCATTATCAAATGGGAGGAAAGCTTCGCTGTCACTGATAGAAGAATTGGAGATGGGCAATAAGGTTCCGAAAGAGCGAGATAGTAGGTCTATCTGCATTTACAAGGTTCCGAACGCCATGCGCCAGATGAAGAGCAAGGCGTACGAGCCCAACATTGTCTCCATCGGTCCTTATCACCATGGAGTAGCAAGCTTGCAAGAAATGGAAAAGGTTAAACGAATATATTTTCGGCGCCTCTTTAAAACAAACACCGCTGATGGTGGCGTGGTTTCGGTGAAGGAGAAGGCGGAGATGATGCAATTACTAGATGATGCGAAGAAGGCAATGCAGGAATTGGAGGAGAAAGCGCGGAGCTGCTACTCAGAAGAATCCGAGCTAAGTAGCGAGGAATTTGTGAAGATGATGCTAATTGATGGCTGTTTCATCATAGGGTTTCTAAGAGATGCATCGCAGCAGGGCTTTGAGCATACACCTTCCACCGTTGAAAGGTGGATGTTGCCAATCATCCGACAGGATTTGATCAAACTTGAAAATCAGATCCCGCTGTTTGTTCTTCGCAAATTATATGATAAGCTGATCATCACAAAAACCTCTAGTAGTGCTTCAGATCATCAGCAACCCAGATCTTCAGACTTGGAAGCGCTTTCGATTCGCTTCTTCAAGCCGCTACTACAAGGCAGTGTAGATCCTGATAAACCTTTACAATATTTTGCACCAAAACATGAGGGACAAGGCAAGCACTTTCTTGATCTTTTCCACCATAATATTTGTCCTGAACATAATGAAAAAGAAGTCGATACTCTCCCACGCAAAGATGTGAAACACAATCTAAAGCCACAAGAGAAGCAAAACCTTTTGGCACAAACATCTAAAGGCACAAAGGAAGCAGCCCCTTTCGCGCAAAGATCTAAAGCCACAACTGAAGATGATCCTTTGGAACAAAGATCTCAAGCCACCACAAGGGAAGCAGACCCAGCTAATCCTCTCCATACGGGAGCTGAAAGAGGCTGGAGTTAAGTTCAAGAGGAACAAGAAACCTTGTCGGCCACTGGATATCAATTTCAGCCGTGGAACCTTCGACATCAGGAGGAAGGTACTTACTATCCCTGCAATACATATTAATGATCATAGAGCCACTTTGTTCCGCAACATGCTTGCATTTGAGAAATGCCACCGGTATTGCCAGCACCAAGATGTTACAACATATTTGTTTTTTCTTGACGGCCTCATCAACTCCGCCAAGGATGTCGGGCTTCTGCACTACCACGGCATCCTCTTCCACTCTCTAGGCAGCAACAGAAGAGTGGCTAACTTGTCAACAATCTTTGCAAGGAAGTAGGTTCGGACATGTCCCAGTCCTACTTATACGAGGTGGTTCGCGATGTCGATGCTTACTATAATAGTAGATATGCAAAAGTAAGAGCCTTCCTGGTGCACCACCATTTTAGTAGCTGGTTAGTTGGCATCTCAACCCTTGGTGCATGCTTAGCTCTTTACCTCGCCGTCGTTCAGACCGTCTGTACAGTTGCCACTGCGAAAGACCAATTGGGAAGCAACTTCAGTTTAGGATCCTTTCTCAAAGATTCTTTACTTCCTAAACATGTATCTGGGGGAACAGATTCTAAGCCTTCTTAGGTTAGATTATTTTACAAGTGACATTTTTTTAATTAATTAATCACGAGAGAATTCGAGATTGAGATGTAGCATTGAAAAGACAAATACTTGGAATTTCAGCCCACAATCAATTCTCCTCCAGAATGCGAGAGGGCAGTAGGAACAGAATAATAAAAAGTCCCGACCCTTATTTATATTCAATAATGCCAGTACTGATGACATCTTATATATGTAGATTGAAACGGTTACACATGATCCATGATTGATGATACTAGGAACGTTGGCCATAAGGCGCTCCAGGAGTAGATGGAGTTTCTCTTGGATCATCGTAATTCCGACTGGCACTCAAATTCGGGAAGATCGCTGCTTATCCCAATGGCACTTGATTTTCCTACACCCATATTCACTGGTAACTGCTACGTTCGCTTCCTCGCTTTTTGCACACATTCAAAATCACTGATGAGAAACAATTGACTTTATAGTCACCATTGCACATTTTAATATCAAGAGTCCCAAAGTTTCATTTTTTCCTTGTTGAATAAAATATATATAATATGTCGGTATAATTTTAGAGCATCTCCAACAGCCTCTTCAACAACTTTGGAATTCTAAACTAGGTGAGCCACATCAGAAAAACTCGCTCCAACAGACTCTTCAACCTCAGTCATCAAAGCTGCAGTCTCTTTCTCTCTTTTTAGGACTCGTAAGTTAACTTTGGCTTTTCAAACATTTAATTTTGCTTTGGAAAAACAAAACCTACCTTGAAAATGTTAAAAACATGCATTTTTTTTCTTTTCATATAATAAATAGAAAGACATTTTTCATTCTTTTTCATGATATTGCATTAATTGAATTGAATAGTATGTTGGAGCAAAATTTATTGACATAGCAAATAAGGCTTTTCAAATTGCTACATAGGTCAAAAACTTCAATTTAAAGAGTTTTATTTGCTACTACGGTTGGAGATGCTCTTAGTATATTGGTACTATATATAGGGGCAGATCCACATAGGGGCAAGAGGGGTCAATTGACCCTTGTAAGCCCGGAATCCACCATTGGAGGCAAAGATGTTGACCCCTGCAAATTGCCCCACAAATTGCTTGATGAAATGCTCCATTTTCAACATTTAAGTAAATATATTCGTCTTTTACTTTCCTTTATTTTTACATTACTCCATTTACTTAAGTTTACAATGTAAATAAGGAAGTACCCCCCATTTGGATTCAAATAAAAATACTAGAAAATCAAATTCCCACCAAATCAAAATATGATAAATCGGTAGTGCAAAATACGATTTAGGCTAAAAATGATGGCTCATTAAGTCAATATACACTTCATACTAAAATCCATAAAATCAAGTTTTCTTATTTGATGTGTAAGCAATAAAAGCCGCCAAAAATTATCTTGAGAAAATGATTATTCCAAAAAATCATTTTTCATACTTAGCCAATATTTTTACATAAAACAATTTTTCATGTATGATATGAATGCATGAAGGGACCTAAGGCCAATCTAGGTAAAAAGCCTTAGATGTTCAATCCACAAAGAGTTTTGCAACAATAACATAACTCTTACGTATTGAAGAAATATTTTCTTGAATAAGCTCCCCCTAAGACGGTATCATAAAGGTCCAAAGTTTGAGAGCTAGAGCCCAAAAGAAATGCAGATAAAGCCCAAAATCAAAACGACGAGACGACAGACCTCAAAAATGACGTAAATGCACTAAAATGAGCAGGATTACACTAATATATGCCAGCTCTTAAGTCGAATAGGACAGGACGCCTTAGGAGGCGAAGAGGATTGCGTTAATTTTTTGGTTTATTATCACATTCTTAGATATATTTCTGGTTTATTGCAGTGTGTGTCTATTTTTTGAAGTTGATGCAGTTCTCTTTGATAATGAACATGAGTATTCGTATGGTTTTATCTATTAACTATGAATTAGAATATTATTGTTTCATTTCGATGGGTATATTTTATATAGAATTTTTTAACCTTTTATTCGTTGACCCCTGGAATGAAAATTCATGGATCCGCCACAGTCTATATATACATCGTTAATGAAGAGTCCCAAGTCAAATTTGGGAGGGCTCACTGTCCTAACCAATTGGCCTAACCCACATTTGCAAGTCCCAAGTCAATTTAAAAGTACTTGTTCCCGCAAAGTTGTAGCTAATGTCATTACGGTAGTGGTGAAGAAGAGAAGGGTTCTAAACATGTGTTTAATTAGCCCAATAATGATAAACCGACACTATTGGAAACCGAATTGTCAAAATATTACACCACAAAATTGAAGCTACCGAAAATTACAAAAGCTGAAAAGTACAAATACTGCTCAAAACTACCAAACTTTTGTTCAATTTGGTTAGGTACCTTCAAACTGGCCGGATCGGAAACCTAACCCGACACTTCGAGGCATTGCGTCATAGTATGATGCATCAATAATTTAAATATGATTTTCTTTTCTGATGACTTTCACAGAAACACCACGCAAAACAACCTCATATCCCCATGATTATAAAAAATAATAGTAAATTGAGCATAGACCCATAAAATTCATTTTAAATCACCTAAAACCCTTTCCTTTAGTTTTCTATTTAAAATACCCAATTTTTTCAAATAATACCCGATGACTAGGATCCAACTAAGAAAATTACCTAAAATAACTTAAAATCTTATTTATTGTATTTTTTGGATTCCAAAACTATCCCTATTTATGACTTAATGTGTTATAGGAGGTGTAACTAATGACACATGTTGAATTTGGAAAGATTTTCAAATGGTTGTAATGGATGTTGGAATTAATTTAGAAACTTATTTGAAATTAAATATTAAATTCAACATTAACGTATTAGTAATCTATGTTTCAACTTGTAATCTATTTTTGAATTAATGTTGTTTTCTTTTTATAAATTACGACTAGTAATATATTTAATGTATTAGTAATTTAAATTCAATATTAATTTAGGAATTAATGTTGTTTTCCTTTTATGAATTATACGACTAGTAATCTATTTTATTATAGTTTAATGAATAATAGTGTACATTTTAATTATGTTGAAAAATAATTTGATAATCTATTTATTTTTTATTTTTTGAAAAACTTTTTTTTTAAATGAACCTTTTTTTTCTCCAAATAATGTACCTATTTTTTTTTTCTCTTAATTAATAATGTACCTTTTTTTTCTCTAAATAAAGCACCTATTACTTGTTTTATGAAAAATAATTTGATCATCTTTTATTGTTTGTTTTATGAAAACAATTTTTTTAAAATGAACCTATTTTTTCTCACCAAATAATGTATCTATTTTTTTTTTTCTCTAATAATGTACCTAGTATAATGAGCCTATCTTTTTGCTAAATTTTGCATCTAGTTTTTTTCTCTAAATAATGTACCTATTTTTTTTCTCTAATAATGTACCTAGTAAAACAATTTACCTAGTATAATGAACCTATTTCTTTGCTAAATTTTGTATCTATTTTTTTCTCTAAATAATGTACCTATTTTTTTCCTCTAATAATGTACCTAGTATAATGAACCTATTTTCTTTGCTAAATTTTGTATCTATTGTTTTCTCTAAATAATGTACCTATTTTTTTTCTCTAATAATGTATACCTAGTAAAAAAATTTACCTAGTATAATGAACTCATTTTTTCTTCTAAATAATGTACCTATTTTTAATTATAAAAAATGTGCATAAATTTCAATTATACAACGCACCTATTTTCTATAAATTATTGTGTACCTATTTTTAATTATGATAAATGTACGAAAATTTCAATTACAAAGTAACTCACCTTTTTTTTTTTTTTTTTTGGGTAAATAATATACCTATATTTTTATATGTATATATTTATATTTATATTTTTCATATGTACATTATTGGATATGTAATTTACTTTTTTTTTTTTGCAATTTTAGGGGGCGATATGTTAAGAGGGAATGACACCAAAAGAAATGGGGTGATTGATATGCTATTAATAGGGAGTTTTAATTATAATTATGGCAGTTAATGAAATGCTTAGAATAAATTATAAATAAAATATAAAGTATGATGGCAAGGATGTAAAAACATAGGAATACTATGACCTCTTATATCCTACTGGTCATTTAAGTTTGAATTGGGTTTTACTCATAGATTTATAGAATGATGGGTATATGTCTAGGAAATAGAAATTATATGGACCTATATTGGACAAGCCCAAAAAATAAAAATAAAAAGGCGATGCTGATTCAACAAGGTTGCAACAATATTAGTTAAGCAAAGGGTACCTGTTATAGGGCGTGTGTTTCTGCCTAAGAGTAAGCCAAGCCAAGCAGTAGGATGACAAACAGTAATGCAGAGACTGCTACACCAAAGAGCTTTGCCAAAGAGCTTCCTGGCATATTATGTAGAGGAAGAGGACCTCTCTCACTCCCTCTCTCTCTCTCTCCCTCTCAACTAACTAGGAAGAGTCTAGGTTGACCATCAATTCCATTAAATAGACTAAATCAACGGAAGAGATTTATTTTGCCGCCATATAGATTCTGATTATTACTTGAATATTTCAACTCTTTATGCAACTCGTAACGGCTTGAGAGAGAGAGAGAGAGAGAGAGAGAGAGAGAGAGGGAGAGAAAAAGGAGATCGAGTTTTTGGTCAAGCTGCCAGATGCATTAACTACCGTCAACTTTCGGGAAATTTCATTGCGCCTTCGACTTTGACTTTTATGCATTTTTGTTATGATATGTGATTTGTTGGCAATAGGTGTTGCATAATGAAAAAGGGTCTTTACTTGCAAACTAGTCTACGATTCACCACGAGACTTGACAGAGCTAGCCTAACCTAAAATTTCGAGCTTGGGCTGGGTTCGGGTTAGGTGGTTAGGGCCTACGCATTTTATGGGCAATCCTTTAGTAAAGACTGATTACTCTAATAAGTAAATCTTATATCTATGTTGAGAAGTAAGACATCATCTTCACTTGCCAACAACGAAAAAAGAGAGGATATCTGCAAGAAAACACTCTAATTGGTTTTCCCGTGTTTATCTTTTCTAAAACTTTCCATTGATTTGTCATTCAAATTCATGTTAGCAAATCAACCCTTAAAATTAGCTAGTCCACCTCTTTAACAATTTATTTCTCCGCTCTTGGATCCATTTACATTTTTATTTCTTATTTTTGGCACTGATCCTTTCTCCATTAATTGTTACTGGAAGGTAAGAAATGCAAATTTAAAAAATGAGTGAGGCAGAGTGCTAAATAACTGCATATCTCCATATCCTTCCTTTCCTTCCAAGGCCTCTGTGGTCCGGGTGCTCCCTTCCCTTTGTCCTTTTCTCCTTTCTCCATGGCCTATATTTGAACACGAATTCAAAGAAATACGAACCCAAACCAAAATGCATGTGTAACGATGACTCTGTGACTAAACACATGGGCAACGACCAGAATATTAATCGACTCTGATATCAAGCAATCCCCACGTGCCCCATTCGTTTGGCGACTTAGGGTTGTGAAGTTAGTCATTTGTCCTCATATATAAGTCATCTTATTCTCATTGGGTTATTAGCAGCAATGATCCCTCAACTATACCCGTATTTACAGTTTGGTCACTCAATTCAATTATTAGTTGCAGAGGTCACTCAATTGGGTGTTGTGTTGCACGTTAGTCCCTATCGTCAAGTCTCTCTAACGGTAGGGACTAATGGTGCAACACAACACCTAATTGAGTGACCTATATAACTATTTTTTGGAGTTGAGTGATCAAAATGTAACTCCGAGTATAGTTGAGGGATCATTGCTACAAATAAACCTAACTGAAAAGTCACATTTGCCCATCAATAATCTAAGAGATGATTGTCACGTCATCATTTTAAAAAGAAAAAAGTCACAGACTTGACGAAAGGACTAATGGTGCAACAAAACACCTACTTGAGTGACCTCTGCAACTAATAATTGAATTGAGTGATCAAACTATAAATACGGGTATAGTTGAGGGACCATTGCTGCGAATAACCCTATTCTCATTTGTATAAGTCATTTTATTCTTATTTTGTAGGGTGTGCTGTCTGCATTTGGTAAGAGAGAAAACTTCCTCTTTTCTTTGGGTGGAGGTCAACCATTTGAGAGAGCCACCCATAAGCATCTCAAGTGAAGGAAATACGGTTAGAAATTTTATATTATTTAATAATATTTA
Source organism: Prunus yedoensis (assembly GCA_005406145.1). Taxonomy (NCBI): domain Eukaryota; kingdom Viridiplantae; phylum Streptophyta; class Magnoliopsida; order Rosales; family Rosaceae; genus Prunus; species Prunus yedoensis. The sequence goes on from BJCG01001492.1 coordinate 73,025, forward strand.
ATTTCTATAGTGAATGAAAGAAAAAAAAAAAGTGTCATGTGTCTTAACATTTGTTTTGCACTTGGTTAATTATCCTTTAAAGTAAAGTTATTAATAATTATACGGTGGGATTCAAATGATGAAGTGGTCTTGTTTGCATAGAGTTGTGTCTGTGTTGCATTCCTAAAAGGACATAAATTAATGTGCAAACAACCAATTAAAAATACCCGCAAGTGCACGAATCTATTGAAGTATAGATTATGTAAGTACGGGGTCGATCCCCACGAAGAACTTGTCGGCTTCCTATAAGTTCTAATTTGAGTACGTAAAGAGCACTTAATTGACACACCACAAATGCACAAATGCAAAATGGAAACTAAAAAATGAGCAAAGAAGTGTAAAAGAAATGAAACAACACAAGAAAAACTAAAGAAAAACACAAACAGCATTTTCTATCACCCTTTTATCACAATTTTGACAGATTCGTTTATCTGTTTTTCAGCTTCGACCTCTGTCCAGTTTTTGACCTATAACTTTCCAACCGTTTGTCCAAAATTCACGTTCTTTATACGGTTGGATTCAGCACAGAAATGCAAGAACACAAAGCGGACCAAAAGTCCAAAACAAATACGGAAACAACAAAATCAAAGACAAAGACACAAAACGTGTCAAACACGCAACTCACACACACATTGGGGGGGGGGGGGGGGGTTTGATTTGTTTCAAGTGACCTATTTCTATTGCATGAAAGTAAATGGACTTTGAATTTAAATGAGAATGGCAGAGATGAATTATCAAGTGTGAAAGTATCAAGTAACAAACACTAGGGTTTCGGAATCCACCCTAAACAATTCTACCAAGTTCATGAATACTCAAGTGATGAACTCTAAACGTGTTGATGAAGATGTTCGCAATCAAGACCAGTACGAGTGGCTCAAGACGCATTGATTCTCTCTAATATACGTAAAGTGCAGTACTAGTGCTACAATACTTGTGCCTTCCCTATAATCGAATCTAGGTGTGCTTAGTACTTTGATTCAATTACAAGAAAAACCCATTAAGCTCAAAGAGAATATGAACATCACAAGAATCCTAATAGCATGGTGTTTACATTAGGTATTCAAGAAACCAATTCACATGGATGGTTCTTACTCCATCCATTTGTTGCTTAGGAAAATATGAAGATTCACATAATCCCAACAATCTCAAGAAGCATGCTTTCAAAGGTGATCAATCAAAGAAGAACATACATCAAAGATAGATTATTTTAGTGAATTGAAATTCATCAACAATATCTAGAAATTCATACACTCAAGCATCAAAACAATAAGGGTTTCATGTTTAGGGCTTCAACCTAAGCCCTAGCTATGGAGTTTAGTTCCTCATAATCATTTCAAACACAAATTCAAAATAAAACTAGAAAGAGTTTACAGATTTTGTGAATGATGAAAGCTTGAAGTCTTCTTCTCCACTTTGCTTGGCTGCACCTTGGCTTTCTCCTAGCTCCAAGCTCTCCCAAAGTCTGCTCCAATGTGTAGAATGATACCCTCTAGAATTCCCCCCGTTCAAAGCCTCTCCAAAATCTGATTGCAATTTCCTTTCCTTCCCTCTCTCCTCCTTTCCAGCTTTTACTTTTAGTATTGTATTGCCAAAGTCTTCACCCATTGTCTTCTTGTCCCCTTGCAAATGATGAAGCCTTGTCTTCACAAAGATGCCAATTGCTTCAGAAAATATCTCATTTACTAAGGTAATTTCTTGTTACCAAGTGTTATGGTAACAAGAAGAATTAAGATGACACAATGGAGGTAAAAGCTGGCCAATTCCGGATTTCCAGAGCTGTGGTAACATGTTGGATTGGTTGGATAGGCAATACTTGTCCAATGGAGCTCAAATTTGGATATGTTGTAGTTAACATCCATTGGAACAAGTCTTGTGAAGATCTTCACCTCATCCGAGCACAGAGCATGTTGATCCCAGGCCAAGAAGTTGACCTACGAAAATGAACAAAAACAGAATTTATAACCAATAATGCACTTTTAGCTCATTTTCATACTAACCAAGGTAAAATCTAAGAAAACACAAAAAAGGAAGTAAAAAGCTATAAAATGTCAAAACTAACTCAAAATAGTGGGTGAATTGGAATCAAACATAATTGACAACAGAAAGTTGGTTTTCGCAAACTGTGAATGCAATTGCATGTTGTGTGTGCAACTACCTAGTTTCTGTTGGCAAATTGAATGTTGTGAAATGCAATTACCTAGTTTCTGTTGGCAAATTGGATGTTGTGAAATGCAATTACCTAGTTTCTGTTGGCAAATTGAATGTTGTGAAATGTTCTCAAACACTAGGAGTTCAACATCACCATGACAATCCAATAATGCACTTTTAGCTCATTTTCATTCCAACCAAGGTAAAATCTAAGAAACACAAAAAGGAAGTAAAAAGCTATAAAATGTCAAGAACTAACTCAAAATAGTGGTGAATAACATGAAAAATCATGTGTAAAAATAAACCGAACAGTCTGTAATCTGTAACTTTTCAAATTAAAAGCTACTTTTGTTTCAACAAGAGGTGTAATGAGTTTTATATAAACCAAACACCCTCACCGACTTAAAAAAATAAGAGAGTTCTTACAAGTGAAAACAAAGAGTATTCCCCAGTACTCTATTGTTAAATTCTTCCTTAAAAAAAAAATTCTTCCTAATTTTGTCTTGAGAGTACAAATATATAATTGGTTCGTCAAAGTCTTAAATTAAAGTGCTTCAATTTAGAATTATCGTTTGTTGAATTATGAGAGATGGACGCCTATAGAACTGCGAGCACAAGGGTAGGGGTGAAATCTGTCTTTAGGACATTGCAATTCTTGCTAGCCTCAATCGCTAAAGTTGTAAGTATTTCTATTTGTATTTGTTGATTTACATTCATTTGCATAGGCTAATTGGCCTTAATTGGGAGACGGCATCAGGACTAGGAACCTTTGGGATGAAGACAATTTGTGTGGAGTTTAATGGTTTAGGGATGGCTTGGCCAATGAAGAAATCAACAATGAATCCCTGATTATCGTTATGAATAATTCCCCAGTACTTGTGATAAAAGGTCCCATGGAAACCATATGTTCCTGGAGCCTTAGTGGCCCACATTTAAAAAGCAGCTTCTTTAATCTCTTCAACAGTAATGGGCCTTATCAGTTTTCTATTTATCCCTTTAGTCACCACTGGGTCAACACAATCCAGGATGGAATTCCTCTCAGCTCCCATTCGATGTAAATAGCTCTTTGAAATACTCCTCAAAAGCCCTACAAACTCCCTTATACTCCTGTACCCAATTGCCATTCTCACCTTTTATTCTTGTGATCTTGTTTTGACTCCTTCTTTGGATAGTCTCCTGGTGAAAGAAAGTGGTGTTGGAGTCCCCATTGTCCAGCCATTGACTCGGGATCGCTGCTACCAGTAGCACTCTTCTTTTCTCCATAGGTCATTCAACTTAGTCTTGATACGAGAGATATTCTTGTCATTCTCCTCCCAGCTATGTTGCATGAGGTTTAGTTAATCCACCAGGCTATCAATTTCGATCTTGTTGCTCTTGAATTTCCTTTTACTTTATTTAGTAAGTTGTGTTCAACAAGTATGCAGATTCTTCCGCCATTTCGACACCCATGTACCATTAAGGCTACTACTCCAGCACCTCTCAATGATTTCTCTACATTCTGGATCATTAGCCCATGAGGGTTCGAACTTAAATTGCCTTTTACCATATTTACCTCTTTGTGTTGTTGAAATAAAAATAGGGCAATGATCCGAACCAATTATTGGACAATGTAGAACCATGGTGTCTGGCCACCGCCTTAGGGATCTCCTCCCACTTCATCAGTTGCTTGTTGTCTCACCTTCCTCCAGTCTTCAGTTTCCATAACCTTTACCTCCTGAAGACTATCCTCCGAAAAGAGATTTCTTCTCAAGGCTTGACCCCTCCTACGTTTTGCACTTCCATAAGACTTGACTTTCCTTCCTTTTGACGACCCCGAGTGTTCTTCACGTTGGGAACGCTTTGCTTTCTTATCAAGAGATTTGAAGTTGTGAATCTCTTCTGTCTCAACACTTCTTTTTAGTCTCATTCTAGTAAACATTCTGTTATCTGGCCACTAGTATGGGGGAGTTGTGCGTTGGCCGAGGTCCAAATGGATTTGAGAACTGAGGCTCTAATTAGAGATCTCGTCCAATAGGCCCATCATCAATTTTGTCTTCGCTTGTGGCGTGGGTCTGGTCCAATCAGTTATAAAATAGGCTGCTTTTGTTATTTGGCCTTCAGTAGTTCCATTCTCTCTTCTTCTGAAATGGGCACAAGTCTACCTGCAGGCCAAACAAACTCGGAGGGCAAATTAATTTCCTCTAGGATTATCTTGTTGTCCCAAGATCTAGTTTGTTTCTCCTTGATTCTAGACTACCATTAGTGTGTGGCTCGAGGCATTTACTAAGTTGCTCAAAACCAGTTGTTGTGTCGTGTCTCCTTCGAACTGAGTTACATCGTTAGTCCTATCTATTAGCAACGGCTGGATTCTTGGGCAGCGAGTCATGAGAGGACTGTTCATCTCGCTGGTTTGACCTCTTCTTTCAGATACGATCTCCTCCCTGGGCTCACGCATTTGTACACATGTCGTCTACTTCCATTAGTTCTTCTCTAGTTTGGCATTATTGTTGCCCTTCTCTCACCTTGCTGCACCGATATTGGTTTGGGTTGTTCATATAGCTCTCTAATAACCTCGGCTCTCGTCCAGGTACCATATCCCGCAGCTCCCTCCTTCGTGTTCTCATGTGGGCACCCGGTGTTGCTATGCCCCAATCTTCCACAATTATAATAGAAATCAAAGAGACGTTCGTACTACAGTTCTGCCAAGTTTCTGAGCCGTCAACATTGGGGAGCCAGAAACCAACTGGAAAGGTTGGGTGGTGTCTATTTCTACTATGAGGCGCAGGAAGCCTCTGGCTTGGTTGGGGTTCTCATACTCAATCAAAATGTTTGGCAAGAGTTCAAAGAAGCAAAAATCACCTGGACAAAGAGAGAACCTATTTGCTATTACTGTCCAGAATGAGGACATGTCTGGGAAGATTTTGGAGCGAGGCCCATGATCTGTCATGCATCAATGCTTCTTGGTTAAAAGATGGCCATTGGCGTTGGTGGTGGAAGAAATTGATACCCGTCTTGTTCCTTTTTTGGTACAAGTTCTAGGAATTCCTTTGAATCTATACACGGAGGATAATGTTGTTGATGGCTTAATATTATGAAGTTAGTCCTTTGTTTATGTATATTAGGCCATCTCTAGTCATAGGGCTACATGTAGTCCAGGGCTATAAATTTAGCCCTCCAAAATATTAATTTTTAAAGAATAGTGTAGGGTTAAATTTTTCCATCTCCAGTCATGTAGGACTATATTTTAGGGGCCCTTCATATTTTATTATTTTCCAAAAAACTATGGTACAACACTCATACATTCCACAACTATGTACTGTTTAATTTAATTAAACTACTATTTAGAGACAATATTCCATATATGACACGTGTACGTTGATAAGCATTTAACAAGATTTCTGATAAGATTTTGGGTCCACGTGGCATGTCTTATCCTGAAGGAATCTTAATAATTTTTTGGATATGATTTTTGAGTGACACGTGTCGGTCTAGGAGCAACTATCCAAATTTCCTATTAAACTTTTGTCAATGTGGCACCTCTTATCTTCATCTTCAAATGTCAATGAATGGAGGTGTTTTCAATTCAATATCTTAGAACTTCATCTCCTTCCTTTGTAAATGGAGGATTGATGATGCTTCTCTGTATTTTGTGAGATGTGTTCCCAAAGCCCAGTGCTTTTTTGGTTAGTACCCACAACGCTATGTTCGGAGACTTTTATGAAAGCCTTGCAAAGATGTTCATCTTCCCTGTGACCAATTTCATCCCTTCAAAGTCAAAGACATTTTTCAAACAATATGAATAACAAAATAAGTAAAGAAAATAAATTTGTAGGAACTGTTTGGATGAAATGAGCGTGGAAAATATTTGACAAAAAGAAAGAGTGTGGAAAGTTGTGAATAAGTAGAGAACGTGATAGTATTTGTAAGAAATGTGGAATGAAATGAGTGGGAAAATTTTTGAAGAAATTTTGAGGGTATTATAGACATATTTTAGGTTTTTAATTTTTTTTTTTTAAATAATAATAATAAAGCCAACAAAGGCAACTTTAAAAATAAATAATAAAAAGTTGTGTTTCAAGGGTTCTGACCTCCAACAGTTGTAACAATTTTTTATATATTTTTTTAAACAAAACGAATTTAAAACATTTAAAAAGGTTTTAATTTTTTTTAAAAGTAGGTTTTCAATCAATGGTTGAAACCAATTATATATATATATTATAAATAAAATGAATTTAAAAATATTTTAAAAAGTTCTTAAAAAAAAAAAACTAACGGCTAGTTGACGTTAACACGCCTTTAATATTGACTGTTAGATCTACAGTTGTACCAGATGTTCATGCTTTTGCCCACGCGCGATACTTTTTTTTCTTAGAAAGCACACGCACTGAGCTCATAAAAAATTTAGCCTAGACCAAGCTGGGCTACAAGTGGCCAGGTTGGAGGGCTAAAAGGCTAAATGTAGCCCTCCAAATTTGACCAAATATATTTTTGCCCATTGCTAGAGAGATTTTTTTTATATTTTTTATTATTATTATTATTATTTTATTTTTTTTTATAACCAAAATCTATAGCTAGAGATGAATTTTACATTATTTTAAGACTACATTTGACCTATAACCCATTATTGTAGATGGCCTTAGCCATCTTATTCTCGTGTGTGTGGGGTGACAAAATTGGAGAAATAGAGCTTCTGACAAGGAACACCAAACCTCCTCGTGCTACTTTTATTTTGGCAACATTATTCCATTCTGATAGAGCCTCACATATTCTGACAAAGAAAGAAAAAAGCCTCACACATTTACGGCTTCTTGGTCTTGTCTCTATTTTGTCATTCTGATATAGCCTCCCTCACACGTTAACGGCTTTTTTTTTTCCTTTGTTTTCCAAATTGACATTTACAGCATTTTTTGCAGCAGTAGATCAAGAAGCACACAGCTCCTCATTCTTCCAAAAAATTCTAGCCTAGATTATTATCATGGACGAAAAGTTCTTAAAAATAAAAATAAAAACACAAAGATTAAAAGGGAAAATTTGAAAAATATCCAAACCCATAATTACCACTATAATAAGAACCTCCTGAACAACATAAAAATGATCAAAAAATTTGGTTGGGTTGCTAATTAAGTAGCAGAAGAAGAGTTCTGGCTATCTCGTGGAGAATGGAGAGGAAACAGAGGCAATAGCTCAGGAGGCTCAGAACCTCTGGGTGTACTTAGCGGAGGACTTGGGTGCAAATAGAACCCCTTCTCAGCAATGGCCCTATCTTCATCTTCACACGGTGACGCCGGCGTCCTCGGGCTCCCACGTGCGAGAAAGTCCAGTGTCGAAACGGGGGAAACCATCACCATCTCATGATGGCTCCCAAAACCTACAAACCCTCTGGGCCTACCGGGGGGCCACATGAGGCAGATGGGCTCGCCGTGTTGAGGTTGAGCTCTAGCTTCTTGGTGGAGTGCCTGCGCTCGTGGAGCTTGAAAGCGGGTCTCCGGGGCCCCATTTCGTGTGGCGGTGGTGGGTTTTGGGTTGGAATAGCGGGCTGGGAGGGTGAGAGGGAGCTTTTGGGCTGATGGGTCTTCGGGTGCTCCGGTCAGCTTCTGGACCACGGCCCTGAAAGTTGCCGGTCGGCTTGGACGTATGTGGTGTTGGGTGAAACCGGGTCGGGTCCGCAAGCGGGCGTGTTCATGTGGAAGAGCCAAGGAGGTTTTCTTCTGAGAGAAAGATGAGGAACAAAGCGGGAAGAGAATGTGGGGTTTTTATTCTTGTTCACAGAGAGAGAGAGAGAGAGAGAGAGAGAGAGATGGGTTTTTTTCTTTTTGGGTTTGCTTTTGAATTATTTTGTATTGTATGAGATTTTTTTCTGGTTTTTTTCCTGTTTGCTTTATGGGGTGATGTGAGATGGAAATGTCAGAAATACGCGCGAAAGGCAGAGCCAGAATCCAAAATATAAGTTTATTTATCTCTTGTGAATTAGGCAGAGAGAGAGAGAGAGAGAGAGAGAGAGAGAGAAGCCCACTGTGTATTTTCTATCTATTTTCCAAGCATTCCGCGTTTTCGCTTTATGGGCTCAAATGAAAGTCAAGCACTCCCTGTACGTTTTTGAAACTTCAACTAAAGTTCCCATTAAGTGAAGCAGAAGCATACATACAATACCCTGATGTGATCAATTCATAATTAGCACCGAGGAAAACTTGACTTTGCAATAATTAAGAGCAATAATAACTGTGTGGTCTGGTAAATCACTGTTAAAAAAGTTAAAAAGTGCTTTTGAACTTTTGAAAATGGGAGGAGGAGAAAAGGTGGTAAATAATAATCATGGTGTAGCTGGCATTGAATGATGAGTCATGGAGGTCAGCGGAGCATTGAAACAAGAAACGAGGATGCGAGACGACTTCACAGTCTGACTCTGCAGAAAAGCTTTTTTTCAAATTTTCTTGGATTTTAATTGGATTCTGTGGATATTATTGACCTATTTGTACATTTTCTTTCTGTTTTGGTCTCTGAGATTTCTTTGTTCTTTGCGTGAGGGGATTGCACTTTGACAATCTTGGCAGTGAAAGTTTGCTTCGGCTTTCTGCTCTCTCATTTTAAGTCTATCTCTTTTGGCTTGGGTTCGGTTGGTTTCGTCGTAATTTCTTTACTTCACTCTTCGTCTTCTTCTTCCTCTTCTTCTCTCCCAATGTGGTGGGTTGCTTTGCTTTGCTGTGATGGTTTGTTTTGTGTGCTTTTTGACATTTGTAGTTTCGTGCTTCATTGGATGTCTTCCCTTTTTCATTTCCCACCCACCTACTCATTTGAGCTATTCCTCTCCGAAGTTTTGTTTTTTGTTTTTTATATCAAGTATGAAATTGTCAGGAACAGAGCCGAAGACCGATTGAAATGTAAAACCGGGTATAGTTCAAAGACTATTGCTACAATTTAGCCTATATGTCATTAGTTAGTGTCAAGCACGTCATGATTCCTTTGAAACTTTATTATTGTTAAAATTATAACCTCACATGCTTGTAATGTGTACATGTTTTGTGAGCAAATTTAATGAACAGATTGGATGAAGGTAGCACCAATATTGTATCGTAGTGATGACTTTCTATTTTGTATGATTACAAAAGCAATTACTCAGTATATGATGATGACCACGATCATTATTAGTTGAAGTATGAATTTTCCTCATAGTAAATGTGATAAAATTCACTATGTTCTTTTATTTTAGAATAAAAACTCAATACAATACGCCAAATATCCCAACGTAAACTTGCTAAACAACAAACATAGTGCATTGACGATAACTAACTTTGAGTTTCTTCTAATACCATTGATATTTTAATGAACTTTTTTTCTTATAACAAGATTTAGTGTCCACGTAACGATGTGGTGCTAATTAACTATTGTCAAAACTCTAGTAAATCAATCATATTCAAAATTGTTTCAAAACTCTAGTATTGAAACATCATACTCGTCTATTTGTCTAATAATAGTTAGATGGCTAAACCATTTCTGATTTGGTTGACTTTTATTGTAGATCTTTAAAAGACAGCCTTAAAAATAAATGGTTCGATCATCAAACCACGTTGCAGGATGAGAATGGGAATGGAGAAAACGGGAAGGGTAATGTAGCATTCCGCAATAAAATGGCACTAAAAAAGAATAGTATATGTGCGTAAGTAGTGCAAGTGTGTGTGACTTTAAAGTAGTTCATTTGTGATGTGGGTTACAGTGATTAATCTCAGAAAAAAAAATAAGAAATAATATTTTAGCTTTCGTAAGTTCATTTGACAAACCAAAAAATGTGCTGATTCTCTGCCTTTAAGCATCCATTCTTTCTGTACAATCTAGCTACTAATTTAAGCTATATGCCGATGATGTCAATGGATTGGATTGGCATTTGATTGTTTATAACCCCTCTATCTCTCAATTCAATTCATATCTTTTTAGGTAAAACACAAAGAGAAAGAAGAAAAATTAGGGAGGGATAGTGGCATCTCATGATTAGAATAGGATGGATGCCATAAATTACTTAGCTAAATCTAATTAAACCAAAGATTCAATTCAAATGAAAACAAGACGTCTTGTGTTTCCTAAAATTCCCATTAAAATGTCCCACCCACCATTCATTTGCTAAAGTTCCCTATTATCTTAATAACAACCGACCGCGTGTCTAGATTATGGCTGTCGATGAATTGATCGAACGGCGGAGATTTGATGAGGGGACTTTGAGTTTGATACTCCTCAATTTCCAAAGAACAGTATACATATACATAATAATACATTGTGCTTTACATTAGTTAAAAAGTCACTAATCATATGTCATCTGTTTGGATTCCCAGAAAGCATGGTGGATGCTTGCCAGGGGAACAGTTAATCATATGAGCCATGTGTGAATTGTAATTGATGGGTTGAAAACAAAATCATTGCAAGGTGGACTGTGTACTAAGAATGTTGAGTGGGTTGGTAACTAACCAAAGGTAATTTATTTATTGGTTTGGTCTTGCCAGCAACCCACTTGACTAAAGTGATTATTCTAAACATACATACATAATAATTAAATTAGTTGTTGTTGCACAAGAAAAATTAAGGGTTGTTTGGGATTGCTTTTGTAATATTTAAAATGCGATTATGACAAGATTGGCATAAATGCTTTCTTGAGAAGTGCAGGCTAGGTGCTAAGCACTTTCAAATGCTTTTCCAAAAAGTACTTAGATTTTCAATAAAAATTTTGACGTACTTCCAATAAAAGCATTTCTAGCAAAACTGCTTATGAGCATAAGTGATTCCAACAAAACAATTAAGGTCATGAAGTAATTAAAATTTGACTAGAATTCATTTTCAACAGTAGATTATTATGAATCAGTGCTTGAGGACAAGGCAACATTAGGTTGCAAGAATTCTATAATGAGGCTCTTATCTAAGGTCATTAAATGAGGCCATATGTTTTAATCGTTGGATCAAATTACTTAGTTTGATCCAATGATTAAGATAGGTCCTCATTTAAGGGTCTTAGATTGGCCCTCTACTAATGTGATGTAACGGTTAAGATATAGGGCCTCATTTAATGACCTTAGATTGGCCCTCACTATAGAATGACTCCGTCATCAAGATGAATATAATTTGCTGCTGATTTCCCTGCTCTGGGACTTGAGAAGGGAGCTGGGTTCGTACTTTAAATGGGCCAAAAGAGGGTGTTGACCCAAAAAAAAAGGTAAGTACTGTTGTGGAATCTAAATCATGTTACGGGGAAATAAGGGCTTTTATATGTCTTGGTCCAGGAACAAGGCAGGTTAAAAAAACCGAATTCTTAACACTGAATCCAACTCATAGTCCAAGTACTGTTTATATGCTTAGACAGATATTCATCCGAGTTTTCCAACTTAGCACTGAATCCAACTCACTGTCTAACAATTTGGAATCAGATAATGAGAATGTTCACAAGCAAGACCAATTGCCAATCTAAAAGGCGTGCATGAGAAATGGATGTCGGGCATGTAAAGATTGAAGTGCCTCTTTTTTGGGGTGTAAATTTTCTGTATATATCACAGTACTGTAGTAATTCTCTAATAGGAAACACTAAAAGCAGTTCACCAATTTGATACCAAACAATCAAGATCTTCAGTTGAGCAACTATCACATAATTTCTTAGAAGCCAAACTATGGCATTATTGCTATACTAGTAGGAAGCATCCGATGGCTTTGAGCAAATCAAATCGCCCAAAGCGCCAACAATAGGACTTGCAGAAACATATCAATGGATGAACTATGTATTGACAAGTGCAGAAGGTTAGGAGCAAGACATTCCAACTTTTGGTCCTTTCGTGCTGGTGCCAACAAAGATTTGATCCTCGTGCCAACAAGTCAGAGTCAGCGATTATTTTGCTCCCGTATATTCTATGAAAATCTGCGCAAGGGAGAAAACATCATCCCAGAACTAAACAACACAGGAAGAGAAAAAAAAAACTTAAGGATAAAAGAAGAAGTCAGGAGAGTACATCAAAGTGAAAGATCAGCTAAGTCGAAAGTTCTCGAAATAGCCTTGAACCATGAATCTAACTTCTTCTTCCTCAACTCTTCATCTAATTTTGGTTGGAATGGTTGGTGGCAATCTTAGCCCTTTCTTCACCAGCAAAAATCTCCTTTTCGGTCCAAATGCCAACAGCTAATCCAGCAGGCATAGGCTGCTCCAAGAGCTGTTGTCTCAATGTTCAGCTGGTCTTAACACTGGGCTCCCCAACAGGTCCGCCTACAGAACAACGATAACAAGAGAACAGCATATGGTTATAACAAAGAAATGGTCTTTTACAAAATTGTTAAAAGAAAAGGTAAGGAAAGGTGCGAAAAAATAAATAAAAAAATCTGCAATCAAATTGAGTGGAAGATACTTTACTAAAGGCCATCCATTTCTAATACGAAAGAAAATGGAACACTTCCTGTAAGAAACTTGCAGTACTGCATGTTGCAGGGCAAGTATTACTAATATCTATATATAGTTCTTTGAGGAAAGCTGAGGATGGTTTGTTGTTGATACAGGAATAAAGGGAAAGGATTGATAATGTGCCTCATATTGATAATACCATAATACAAAAACATGGTAAGACGGTTTATTGATAGTTTCAAATTTCATCCCAAATAGTCTCCTTCAAGGGCCCAGTTTTTTGTGGAGACATGCAAAGCTAGAAGATGCATAAGCAACATAGTTCATTAGATAAAAACCTCGCCACAATCTGGCAAGTTTTCACATACTGGAGAAAAGGTCAAACATATATTTTCCTGGTTAGTGTTAGATTACACAACTAACACTCACTTTGACACGTGAACAACATACCTAAGAGGATGCCATGGAAAGCACAGCTGTAAATCTTAGAAAGTTACAAAAAATATATCGCTATGGATGACTCAAAAACTAAAGAGAGAACTCAGAGAAGACTTACTGATTATGAACAGAAAAACAAAAATGAAAAGGAGGTGGTAAGTTGATAAAAATGAGCTACATAGTGCAAATTAGAGCAACAAAAGAAAAGAACAATGCCCAACCTGAATCTGCATTAGAAGGGTATTAACAGTAGCACCACCATCCACTCGGAGCAGGAACTCCCCCTTCTCATTCTTAACCTCTCCCTTCTCTCCAGCATCTTTGTGCATTGAATCCAACACATCTTTCACCTGGAAGCCATACTCTCAAGCACTGCTCTACAAATGTGAGCCTTGTTTTGTAAACCTTGTAATACCAATGCAAACCCCACGAGCATCCATCACGCCACCACGGAGCAAATAATCCATTAAAGGCAGGCACAAAATAAACCCCACCAGTGGACTCAACCTGCAATGCCAAATCCTCGATCTCTTTTGCGCTCTTAATAATCCCAAGACTGTCTCTAAGCCACTGAACTGCAGCTCCAGCAATAGCAATTGATCCCTCTATGGCATAGTTTGTAGGAGCTTTAGGGCCAAGTTTGAATGCCACAGTGCTTAGAAGCCCATGTGTTGACCGAATTATCTCCTCACCCGTGTTGAGAAGTATGAAAGCACCCGTCCCATATGTGCTTTTGGCCTCGCCTCTCCTGCAAGCTTGCCCTAACATTGCTGCATGTTGATCACCAAGACATCCAGAAATTGGGACTCCAGTAATTGGCCATCCCGTGGTAATTTTCCAATAATCTCAGAGTTACTGACAATTTTGGGAAGAAGTTCAGCTGGAATTCCTAAAGTTTTCAATGTGGGATTATCCCACTCAAGGGTCTTCAGATTCATAAGCATTGTCCGTGATGCATTTGAGACATCAGTAACATGTATCCCTCCCTTTACACCACCAGTTAAATTCCAGATTAACCAGTGTCTATAGTTCCAAGAGAGCAATCCCCTGATTTCACAGCCTTTTCACAGTATCCACATTTCCAACAACAAAGCACTTCAATGCATGAAGTAGGTGCTTATGGGCAACCCACATGTTTCCACAAAATGAGTTCTTCCCCCAGATAATTCTTTCTCCAATTTTCGTTAGAAAAATAACAAGAAAATTTACAATCATAACACAACTCCAAAATCGCACATGATAGATAATAAACAGGCAAATCGAAATTTGACTAAAACAAAACATGGTAACAATCCCAACATGAAAACCCAATTTACCATAAATACTCCATCACAATGGGCATGGATCAAAATTCGAAAACAAAGGACATCCAGCTCCCCTTCAAAATAATCCACTAAGGGTTATTGATAACTAAATAAAGAACACAAAAACAAACATTAGCAGGAAACTCAGTGCAGAATTACATATCTTAATAATCAATATTCCTTCTTACATTGACCAAAAAAAACAACTATCAATCATATTCATCCAAATCCAAAAATAACAAAATCCCAATTCAGGATCAATAAAATTCAATCTATTATGTATGAGAAATCACAAACTGAGCAATTGAAGATCCTGATTTCAAATATTCAAAATCCTAAACATGAACATACAATGAAACAGTACCTGCAAATAGAACTAGTACGTACATCCATCCAACAATAGCATTGTAGAGAGGACAGCCAGTGGATTTGCTCCAAACCAGAGTCGTCTCTCTCTGATTAGTCAACCCAAAAGCCTTCAGGCCACTGTCCACGTTGTGCCCATCAGCCGTGGCTTTGTCCAGCGCCTTAGCCATGCACACTCTCAAGCTCTCCAGTATCTCCATTGCATCATGCTCAAACCCATCTAACCCAACACACAAAAACAACAGAGAGAACAACAAAAATCAAATTAGAGGAAAAATACCCAGTGAGAAAGAAAAAAGAGAAGAAAGGTGGAGTCTTTGATTGAATGCTTACCCTGCCTCAGGGTAAAACTGAGTGAACTCGACTGGTGAGAGCCAATTCGCGCGCCGAACGATCTAGATTATGATCTGGTGATGGTGGTTCCTTGGTCAATCGACCCAACGAACACATCATCTGTTTCTCTTGAGGCTTCTGGTTTCTCGCCATTTTTGTTTCTTGTCTTGAAGATCCAAACTTTTTGTTCTGGTTTCTGGAGAGGAAGAGAGAGAGAGAGAGAGAGAGAGAGAGAGAGAGAAAGAGGAAGAGAAGACTAGCAAAATGGTAAGTAGGAGAGTGGTTCTTGGGATTGTGGACAATGTTTATCCAATCCCGAATTAGAAATGCAAACAAATACCAAATTGGTCCAAACTCAAAAATTCAAAGGCCAAATTTATCCAATACCCAAATTGTTTTAAGATTTGTTATATATTTTTAATTCCATTGTTTGATTGTAATTTGTATATACAGTCGATATTAGAAATTATAACCAATTTTTAACATAATATTTATTGAAAAGTCTCATTTTTATTGGATAAGATTGACAATTAATCCAAATATTTGAATATTTTTTGAATTTGATCAATGAAGTTTTATGCAAATAAATTTAAGTCACACTTTTTTAATTATTTTTTAGGGACATAATTTTGTTGGGATTTAGTACAAGGCCCTTTGTTGGCGGAGAGTGTGAGGTTTTTGGTGCCTTGCAATTTAAGTTTGTGATGTAATTTCTCCGGAGTTCTTGGGCCGCTGAACAACTTTGGGCGCCATTTATTGCCACGTGGCAACTTTTTATGAGGTACTCTCTCTCCGTTTGACTTGGTGCACCGCCTCCTCGTGCATATTTTCACGGGGGACATGCCGATCATGCAACTTTAAATTCAACGGTCGCTTCATGCTGGTACTGAAATTACTTTATTGGCCCTTGCTACACAAATTGATTTACTAACATCGGCTTGTACGAGTCGAGGATTGAGTTGACAGTGGCTGATGCATGTGAGATAAAATGAAAATGTTTGGATGTATCTGATGCATCATGTGACATGTTAATTTGGCATATTAATTTATAATTTGGATAATACCAAGCGTATAATATATGATCCAACTGATGTAGTTATATTTCATTATTATTATTATTATTATTATTATTATTATTATATGAGTTCATTAAGAAACTCATAGATTTATTTTTGCATACATTTAATATAAAACGCCATTACAACTGAACTAATCATAATTAAATATCAAACTCATTCAAAATATATAGCGTCCAAGCATCCACGTTAGTTAAACCAACCAAAAACCTTCAACCAAGTACACACAACTATTAATAGATGAAAGACTAAGAGCATCTCCAACAAACTCTCTATCCTCTCATCCCTAGCTACTTTGGCTAAAAAGAAGGAAAATCCTCCTCCTGTAGACTCCCTATTTGGCTCTCTATTTTGGAGAACCAACTTTTGGCTCTCTACATATAGAGAGGAGGACAGAGAATTTGGTTAGGAGGAGAGAGATAGAGACATTTGGGAGGTTGGTAAGGGTTGGGTTTCTCTTTTTTTTTTTATATATAAATATATTTGATTTGTACGAGAAAGAGGGGAAAAAAGGGAAAGAGAAATAATAATAAAATATTTTAGATTAGCTAAAATAGAACATTGCTTAAGGAAACACATTTTAAGGGCCAATTTGGCATTACTATATTATGAAATAATTATTTTGAGATTTGCTGTGAATGAAAGCAGTTTAGCGTTATAATGAAGGTTTCATTCTGTACACACAAAAAAGAAAAACAAAAAAACAGAAACATCATAACCAAATCAGGATGACAAAGACATCACCCTGATACAAACTAAAAAAAAACATAATAAAAACCAAAACAGAATGACATAAATATCACCCACAAACAACCCAAAAAATAAAGTGTGAAGAGCAGTGTGAATCCTAGAGAAAAATTATGCGGCTCATCCTTAAATATGGGTCTTGCTAAAATTATAAAATTATAGAAGAAAAGTAAATTTTGTTCTTTGAAAATTATAGAAAAGTAGATATGGGTTCTGTTACAGAAGATAAAGAAGAGAAGAAGAAAATGAGGGAGTAGGAGAGATTCAAAAACCGCATGGGAAAAAGTGAAGAGGACAATGGAAGTAATATCTAAAAATTAAAGAGGATAATTTGGGCATTTCAGGAAAATTCGTTAAAATACCACTGGTTCCTCACCCCCTTTCCGCATAAGTAGAAATATAATCACCCTACCTGCTTCTCCAAATAGGTGTCAGCGACAGCAATTATGCTTGAAAGCAGATTTATTTTTTATTTACCAAACAGGCATATTGAAGAAAACTTTTAAAATAAATTATTTTTGCTCCAAATAAACAATGCCAAACGGGTACTAAGTGGTTTGCTATATAGCTTTCTATCTATTTTAGCTGGAATTTGGCTAGAATTTGGAGACTCTCCTAAAGGAAACAATATCTGATGATCAAATGATGTTGAACTTTGACTTGAAATTATGTGATCTATTCCAATTTATGGAAAACTACTTTTTGAGAGGCATTTAAGATATTGTTTCAAATCAAATCCAAGTTGGCCAACAGCCAAATACTAAAAAATTAGGAATGAGCAGCTTAACTACGTTCCCATAAAATTTGATAGTCTAACCTTGTGCTGCCAACAATGTCTTTTTATGAGTTGTTTAGTCCTCTTTTCTTTTGTGAAGTCCTCTTTTTCAGTTGAAGGAAGACTTGTCATTAGATGTTGACAGAGTTTTCAGAAAAAAAGAAGAGAGAGGAATTAAAGGGGCCTCCAAAGTAGTCGTCGATTCTATCTCAATTTGCACATCTCTACATTTATTGTATTTCTTATTTCTCAATTTTTAAATAAGTAGAATTACGTTCGATCCATTTATACTTTAGACTTCAGAGTCTAATATCAAAAGATATACACGCGCGTTATGATATGAGTGGATTTGAATAAATTATAGTTTGTTCATACTTATACTGCTTGTCACATACATTCTCTCTCTTTTCAGGATAAATCAATAACATTGGACTAAAAAGGGAGATACAAAAATACCAAGGAGATTACAAGTCACTAGTAAGCATATTCTCCTTAAGCTTCCCCAACAAATATTAAACCCAAGAAACAAGCACAAAGTTATTTGAAGTTAAAGCAAAAAAAAAAAAAAACTGAAATTGTTATCTTCACCATAATCACTATCACTAAGCAAATCCTAAGTAATATCACCACTCCATAAAATAAGAGAAAGATTCCAAATGATCTATATTTCTCTGCAACTACTCTGTAATTACATGCCAACTTGTCCAGCACACAATAGTTGTCTTTCACAGAGCAAATATGCCGATTGCCGAATATATATATATATATTATTTATTATTTATTTATTTATTTATTTTTATTTTTATTGTTGCGTAGGACATAATTTCATGTCCATATCATGCATCAGAACCATTTTATTAGATAAAATTGCACGTATGGTATAGCTGTCATGTCAAGAAATTGGTGGCATTTTATGTTGGGGCTTATCTTCCTTTGTTTTTTGTGTGGTTAACTTTTCCCACAAGAGGGCGTAGAAGTGTAGAGGTGTAGAGGTGTCAACTCATAGTGATTGGTCATAGAATGTCTGACAAAAAAGGAATAAAAAAGAAGTGAAGTTAGAAAGGGTTTTGGGTTTTCTTTTGTCATTGTATAACTTTGGGTCAAGCCCAATTTTGTAATAGGCCCAACATATACAACATTTTTAGCATTCAAAACTTTAATTTAATTTAAACTACATGGAGAGGGATTCAAATTCGGGTGCAGAGTGGGGAGCGCATCCGCTCTAGCCAACTTGACTAAACTAAAAGGGGGAGGGTTTTTCTTACACACACACTACCAATGTGCTTTGGGGGTTCGAACCTAAGACCACTGGTCTGCAAGTCAATTCCTTTTTCCATTGAGCTAGACCCCATTGACTCTAAAATGGGGTTTAATGCAATTTTTTTTCCCCTAAATGTGCTCAAATCTAAATGCATAAAATACCAAAGGAAAACACATACATTTATCTATACTAGTCTATAATTTCTTCTAGAGCATAGGTGATCAAGATTATGACCTGATTCTTCCAACAAGTCGAAACATCAACCGTAAGATAATATTAGTTTTGTGTGAATTTGAACTTTGAGAATTCATACACAAGATTTCTTTCGATGTTTGGTATGAACACTTTATAAAATGAGCTAGTTTGAACATGAAATTTGAGAATGAAAAACCCAAGAGCCTTATTGGGTTTGTCATCCATCTATATTCCAAAAGGTTTATAAATAATGAATCTACAGCATTTTCGAAGAGGGAAATGAGAATCCCTCATTCATTTCGATTCTCTTTAAAAGAATGAAAATGACATTTCCAAAACAAAACGAATTTTGCGAAACAAATATTTGCCTAAAATGGACCTGTTTGAAAGCATTCTTAGGATGAACATCCTCCGTAGGAGATTTTACAAAATATCTTCCATGAGAAAGAGATAGAGTTGACTGTGACAATTTGTTTTTTTCCTTCAAGTTTGTTTGAATTTTTGAATCTAGTCCACTAATACACGTGCTATGCACTTATTAAAATTTTGCGATTGCTCAGAGGAATTCTCAGGAAATTTTGTTTCTTTCGTGCCTGGATAAGCCTTCCCTAGTAAGTACACATACCTTTGCCAGATTTGGATAATTATATATGTGATCAAAATCTGAAATTTTTGTTGTTATTTTTAACTTCCATGTTACAAGTGTAACGCACACATGTGTCAATCTCTCTTCTTCCATGATGACGTCACCCGTTTTACTACTTATTAATAGCTTCAGCCTCACAAAGTCCCACTTAGCCCACTATATGGAAACAAAATATTCTTTTATGTAATTTAGTCCACAATCCACCATGCCCTTATGTAGACAAAATTTTGAGTCCGCGACTAACGAGGGAGTTTACCTGATCATGACTATTTATTATGAGAGATTAGCTAGATCAAGAGTTGAGGAGGGAACTTCACTTTGTTTGTACATTGAATTTGAGTCCTATAAGTGGTTTGAAATTTTGAACAATCGAGGTAACTCTTTTGTGGGTCCTGAGAAAGAAAGAGTTCGGGATGTGGGGTGGGTTTTGAGGTGAGAATCAAAAGGGGACAAAGGCATATGCATGTTGGGACAAGAGGGGTCGCACGACCCCTTGAAACTTCGAAAGTTGGCTGTGGTCTCCATGAGTGACCCCTTGGACAGCATCGGAGCGACCCTTGTGTACACACAAGGTGTTTGATGAAAGTCCCCTATAGGGGCTTGCTTTGCACTGCGCTGTGCATGCGCGTTCTTTTTTTTTTTTAAAGAGTCTGGCCAAACGACATCGTTTGGTTTAGGGCTATTCAAAAAAAATTCTTAACTGACCTAGTCTCAAAACTATGTCGTTTATGCCAGGTTTTTTTTTTTTTTATTTTTAAAAAAATCATCCCTCCCTGCTTTTAACCGACTCCAGCACACAACCAAACCCTTTTTCATTCCCAAATCATTATCCCGAACCCTTTTATTTATTGAAAATGTTTTGTTTTGATTATTTGATAATTTGGTAGTGGATTAACTTATTGACATTTTCATATTTATATGATAATTTAGATAAAAATTATTGATTAATTGAATTAATTCTTGTGTAGAATTATGTAATGATTCTATAAAAGAAAATTATTGATTGACATTTTAGTGTTTTTCTTCGTAGAAAAATTTCAGAATTTTTACACTATGACCCCTTGGGCCGAGAATCCTGGATCCGACTCTGAAAGGGGATATACCAAAATTTGTATTTGGCTTAACACTACAATACAAACACTTTCCATGGCACATGAAAAACTTCATTCACAAAAGAGGAAGGGAGAAAGAAAAAAAAGGTGCATGCGAGGAGAGTGAAGAGAGAGAGAGAGAGAGAGAGAGAGAGAGAGAGAGAGAGAGAAAGGAAGAGCGGAAGGAAATATAAAGTCAGGTTGTAAAGCAAATGAATGTGTTTTGCTCTATTTTTACTTGTGCTTGTGGATTAGATTTGGTTTAATCATGATATATCTTCAAATTACCAATTCAACTTCT
>BJCG01001493.1:0-68048 GCA_005406145.1 Prunus yedoensis
GATAGCAGGATCATCTGATTACTAGTTTTCTTACTATAACTAAGATAAAGCTAAACCAATTACCACTAGAGCATGTAACAAATTGCTTCCAAAAAATGAAGCCAAACATACTTGCTCATCAAAATTAATTTGCTTCAGCAGAAATGAAGCACCTATGATACGTTTCGAAGAGAAATTAATGCTTCAATTATGGAAAAGAAAACAGTTCAATTTGAAAGCTTTATATTTTATCATCCTTTTCCTTTTTGCTGTTGAGAAACTATAAGAAAGAAAAAGGAACATTTACTTCACCAGTAGCTCGTATTATCATACATATTCTCAATCTTAATAATTTCTATGTTTGACAAATTTCAAGGAAGCCACTTCAATCCAACGCTTACATTTGCATTTGATAAGTCTTATATTCATTTCCACTAAGGATATAAATTAAAAGGGCTTACTGTATTTGGTTATTGAAATCTGAAAATGTTAGGCCCCTAACCTCGGTAGAGCTATTATGCTCTGTTAGACAGGGATTTCAACTTTCTGTTATCCTAAGGCTCCATTTGGACATAAGTAGATTGTTATAATCTAAAACATACATTTTAACCTTACAATGCTATCTAGATCACTAGATTTGGAATCACTCCATCCAAATGGGTCCTAAAAGTCTCTATAAATTGTCAATTTCATAAACCTAAGCATTAAGTTAGTCCAAACAGTTTTCTCCTGCTCAGAAAACTATTACAGCAGGATGCCCCCAATAAGTAAAAGTAACCAAAATTACACAACTTTAAGTCCAAACAACTATAACAAAACCTATTCACAAACACTTGTGTATGGGCAACAATTAATGAACAAAAGCATTCTTCAAACTATTGTGAACAAAAAACTACCCAGAAAAAGGAATTCCTCATAATTCAATTGCATCAATCATCAATGTATGAGCTTCAAGGTAAAGATAATTCACAGAGCCAAATTAGAGAAAGATGATATGGGATTGAGTAATGAAGTACCTGCAGAAGTAGTAAAAGAAGAGACTTGTGAGCAAGAAGAGCAGTCTCCACCATCAAAGATTCAACCAAACAGCGCATAATGCCCTTCAAATCATCAGCACTGTGGGAGAAACTCCGGATCTCCATTGCACTAAAACCGTATATATAAATGTGTAGGAAATAATACAGATAAGTTATAGGGATCAAAGACAGAGAGGAGCGGTGGAGGCCGTTTTGGGAAGTGCGTCGAGCTTCCGGAGTGCGGAGGGCTATGTTTGGCTAAAAAAAGATCAGGATTTTGACTTCCTTTTGTCTCCTCTTGGTCTTCGACTTGGAGTGGCTGAGATCGTTTTTATTTATTAATTTATAATTTCTTTTTGGTGGGAGCTGTAGTAAGATGTTGAAAAGCTAGGAATGCAAGAGCTAGTTGGCAAAGGACCACAGTTATTGAGAGTGCAGGCTCGTTTAGTGAATGGTTCTGGATTAAATTGAAATTAAGTCCAAATTAGTTTTACGAATCTCACTTATCTGACGGGTAAGACCCAATATTGGTTTATCAATGACTAGATATTAGTCCAATTTAAATGAAATAATGCAGTCTAGGCGAAACACCAAATGAGACCTAATGACTTTTGTCCTATTTTTTCAAGATTTAGAAATATAACCACTCGAAAGCAAATTAAACAAAAAGGTTCTACTAGCTTCCCTTCTCTCTTTCAAACCTCTTTCGCTGTGTTCCGAGGATGGGGGAGGAGGCCACTCCTCCTCCCTCTCCCTCTCTCTTTTTTCCTTACATCAACACTAATTTTTTATTTCCTATTTATTGGATTTGAGGTTTTAATTGTGGGAGGTTACTTGTGTCTAGATCTGCTTGGATTTGGTTTTGTGGTGGTTGGTGTTTTAGTTGTAAGATGAGGCTACAATCTCAATGGTGTTCTTTGTCTCCAAGGTGGCGACGACGCCTTTGATAACAGTTGAGAAAGAATAGCAAGAACAGAGAATGAAGAAGAATTTAAAATGAGAATTTCATAGAATGAATTGTAGACTTTTCTTATTATCAGATATTAACCAATCGTACAATGATTACAAGCTTATATAGGAGCTTAACTAACTACAATATGCTAACAATTCTAACAGAGAGCACGTGCCTTGCACATGATTTGATAAGAGTCTACTAACAAATCTTTTGGTCCGTTAGATGAGGGAAATAACTCGGAATTTAAGAGGAGAAATTGACAATTTCCTTGTTTGCAACTTAATCACGGAATTTATTAAACTTAATCATGAAAATTGGGGCATCAAATTTCCGAGTTTAATTTTCACCAAAATAGGTGTCATTTTACAATTTCCATAGTGTCAGTTACAAAATTTTGTCGTTTACAAATTCGACATACATAAATCCAAACACTGAAATTTTAAGTGCTAGAAATTGAATGATGGAAATCTAAATTCCGTTATTTTAGAATTCTATAGAATTTGCAATTTCTTTATCCAAATGGAGGGTTACAGTTAACATTCTCCCTCAAACCTAAACCAGTTCCTTTAAGTTAGATGGACTACTAAGTCTCAAATTTCTACAATGTTGTACAAAAATGGGACTGTGAAGACCCTTTGGCCATCTCCAACTCGTGCGGCCAAACCCAAAATATCCCAAATTCTAATCTAAATCCTCTCCAAACTCAAGAAAATGAATGGGCCAAAATTTGGGAAAACGCAAACTGAGGGCCAAATAATAGTCCAGCTATTGCCCGGACCCAAATTTTTTTTGGTGGAGCTCATATGGTGTTGACGCATCCCATGTGCAAGGAATCTGACATGGGCCCCACCTGTTGCTGTGCTTTTGCTTGTGGCAGCTATGTCGCGCCACGTGTCAATCACTGGTGATGTTGCCATTGGAATCCAACAGAAACAATTCAAACTTCATTTTTTTTATTATTATTTATATATTCTAATAATAACTTAAATCAACGATCTAGATTAAATATAAGTTATTTTAATGGTAAAAAAAGATCCAACGGCTGAAATTTAAATTCAATGGTCAAAATTATATTTTAAAATTATCTAGAATAAGATCCAACCCAAAACTACTCACTCAAACACTATAAATACCCACCAATTTCTCAAATATCTACCAAAAAATACTTATTTATTTCTCAATTTATTTTTTCCTTTTGTCATTTCATCAATCTCCTTTCATTCTTGTTGAAGATGTCCACAAAATTTCAAAGAGGTGTGAATTGGAGGCCTGAAGAAGATGAGGCATTGTGCAAAGGGTGGGTTTTCTGTCAGTGAGATGGGGCTATTTGGCACCAATCAAGCAAGCGACACATTTTGGAGAGCGTGTATATCAAAAAGTTTCGGAAAATGATCTAGACATAGTGGACCCGAGCGACAAACATACCAAGCCATTGCTCTTGGTTCATGACTATCAACCAACAATGTTCTCTTTAGATTGCATGCTTGACTAAGGCCAATACGAACCTAGAAAGAGGCTCAAATCTACATGATGTGGTAAGTACCCATTCTTATTAAAGCTTTAAATTTATATTTGTAATTTTATTCAACTCCAAACTTAAATTTATTTTTTCATGTGTATGATGTGTATGCAAAAACGATCTTTCTTAATGATATAAGCTTCCAAATAGGCCTTTCAAGTTGTACCATGCTAGGGAAATCTTAAAAGATTGCCCAACGTGGAACAATATAAATGAGCCTCCCACACAACGTTCTTCTGGTGCTAGTGCAAGTATGGTGTATTTGGATAACAATGCAGGTGATATCGCCATGCCTAGTCCAAGGCTTGAGGGGCGAGATAAACAAAAGGCTGCAAAAAAAAAAAAAAAGGGAAGATGGATGACCCTTCTCAACAAACAAGGGATAAGTATTTGGAATCATTGGTTGAGTAAGACATTGCTTTCGAGGAGTATAGGAGAAGAAAGCTCGACATATTGGACAAGTTTGTCCAAGATCAAGTTGATGCTTATTGTGTATCAGAAACAACAAGATATGGAAGCCCAAGAACAAAAAATAATATCCATGGACGGGTCCAAAATTTAATCTAAGAAAGAAGAAGTATTGGGGGATAAACAGACGAAATTATGCAAGAACATGCACAGGGTCAACAATTTGCCGTTAATCCTGAAGACAAACTCAGGGGACAATTTTCCAAGCCCCCACCCACCCAAGCCCCCAACGATGATGGTTATTAGTTTATTCCGATGAGTCTTCATGTATGGTGAATTTGAAGTATTGTGTGTTTTCTTTTAGAATTATGTTATGTATTTTCTTTTGGAATAATCAATTGTTTAAAAAATTAAATTATGACGTTATTGTTTGGGCATAAATTTGGTGCCACCCCAGGCCAAAATAAAAAACCCCACGTCCATTTTAACACACCACCAACAAAATCAGGCCAAGGTCGTAAGCCCAACATAGGAAGCCCAGGAATCAAAAACCCAAGAAGAGAAACCTAGGCTCGAAGGAGGCCAAATTGGGACTTGAACCAAAAATGGGCTTGACGGATTTTAATTTTTAAAAAAAAGGGAAAGAAGAGAAGCCCACAAGAGAGACAGACTCACGTGACCTCTCGTTTTGGAAAAGTCAACAATTTCGGCTGAAATTAAAGATTGAACAGGGGCAGGTTAAACATCTCTGGGAAAACTCTGCTAACCATGCTGCCAAAGAGATCAAACCCATTTTTATTTTTAGATATTCTTTCTGCTCCAAAGAAGGCACCATTTTCAAGGGATAAGCAGACTCTCTGTTTCTATAAAAGGAGATAAGCGGGAAACATGGAGTTGTTCAAAAACTGAGAACTTACCATCACAAGCTTCAGACTCTTGCAAATGCAGTTGAAATGGAAGAAAAGTATGGCACCCCATCAAAATGCAGGGAAATGATCACTTCAGGAACTGATTATTGAGTGCTTGCGTGCCAAAAAAGGGATAGAATCCCTTTCTTTTCTTTTAAAAACTAAAGATTGTTTTGCCGACCAAATATTAAAGAATTAAAACTCCCGCTCTCAAAAACATTTCTTATATATACAAGAGAGGGTGAACAGAGCAAAGGACATCCAACCAATACAACCAAAAAACTCAGTCAAAAGAAAAACACTCAAATGATCACTTGATCCCAGAAAATCTTCAAACAGATTCAACAGACCCAGAGTCTGAAACATTTTCAATTTCAAGCTTTGCAACAAGCTTGCAGAATCATCCTGCTTTTTCCAGCAATGACAATTAGAAAAACTGCTTCTGATTCAAATCCCAGTTCACAACCAACAAAAACGAGATTTCTCTAGTTACAAATTTGGTTCAGTAAAGCCAAGGCAAGCAGAGTTTGAGTTTTCTCAAATACGAAAACCTCAACAAATTTATGGAGAGCCCCGATTAAGCAGTACAGGTACCACAATACAGTCCCAACTTAAGTCCAGCTACTTCAGCCCCTCTCAGACTGGAGAAGTCCCAGTTATGCCCATCCAGAAGCTTTCCAGGGCTTGAAATAGATTAAAGCTCTGTCAAACTCAAGCTTTGGTATCGATTTGCAGCTAAAGCCTAGCAGTTGAAGTTGTTGAAAGTCTAGTCCAACACAGGCGTATCCAGTCCAGCCCAGAACAGAGGCGTCCACCCAGATGGAAATGGAAGCACAGCCCTCTTTTGCCTTTTTATAGTTAGTTTTCCCTTTTTGAGCTTTGTAAAGGGGAGTTCTGCCTGAAAGCGGCTCACTCTGGTATCATTTATTCTGGCCAGAACTACCAGTTTTATACTGTGAAAAATTATAAAGTCTTTACCAGTATAAGGCATAGAAAGAACTTACTTGAGAGATATTCCTCCACCCAAATTCACAATCTTTTGTTCGAGTCAATAGCTTGGGGTGTAAGTTATTCTTACTTTCAAGTCCGTTAGAATTGAAAGTTGCTAACGGTGGCACGCTCGCACACTAAAGAAAGTTAATTTATTGACCAACCATGGTCTTTGAATTAATGGGGAACTTTACCTTACCATCATAGGAAACAAATCAAAACGGGTGAACAGTTATTTAAAAAGATTAAATGAAGAAAAGTTATCCATAAAAAAAAATTAGACTTAAACCATCATTTTAACAATTTAATAAAGTTGTGGACTTAAAATTTGAGTTCGAAGGGTTGGGAGAAAAAAAACAGTTTGAGTCTGGGTAAAACCCAAATAGTTACTTTTTAGAGGGGGAAAATTTGGGTTTAGCCCTAAATGGATTGGAGAATGCCTTATTGAATATATCAGCAAGCTATTCCTCTGTTGGAATGTATTGCACAATGAAATCCTTCATTTGTACTTTCTCACAAACAAAGTAGAAATTTATGTCAAGATGTTTAATTCTCGAGTGATATACTGGATTTGAACACAGTGCTAAGGCAGACAAGTTATCACAATTAAGAAGAGGAGGTTGAGGCAAATAAACTTTCAAATCATGCAACACATTTCTAACCCAAGCCAAATCTGCAGAGGTATTTACAAGAGCTCTATACTCAGCCTTTGTTGAACTTCTTGATACATAACTTTGTTTCTTAGATTGCCCTGCTCAGTCTGCATCACTGTAGGCAGTCCCAAGGGCCACTGATGAAACTGATCCCATACTTTATAGTGCCTTGAACATATTTGAGTTTTCTTTTGACTAAATGAAAATATGCATCAGTTGGAGAAGTCATATATGACAAATTGAATTCACAACATATGATAAATCTGGCCTAGTAAAAGTCAAGTATTGTAATGCACTTACAATAATTTTATAGACTGTAGGATTCGATAAAGGTTCACCTCTATCTTTGAGACCTAAGTGTGAGGCTTTGCAAGGAGTAGGACAAGCTCGGCAGGTACTCTACCAGCTCTGTTCAATAAGTCTTGGCATATTTAACTTGGTTGACAAAAATATCTCCTACTGCACTATATGAAATTTGTAACCCTAAGAAGTAGGTGAGTCTTCCCATATCTTTCATTTCAAAAACAGAACTGAGATCATCAACCACTGCTGAACTAACTCATCCTTTGATCTTGTGAGAATGATATCATCGACATTTAACAAAAGCACTACAACATATGTGCCATCATGCTTCATAAACAGATTAGGAGTGAAGTGTGAGGACTTAAAACCTATAGCTAGTAAGTAACTAGTGAATTTGGCATTCCATGCCCTTGGAGCATGTTTTAGGCCATAGAGATTTTCGAAGCTTGCAAACAAAACCAGGATGAATTGAATCCTCAAAACCTTGTGGTTGACACATATAGACTTCCTCCTCAAGGTCGTCATGCAAAATGCATTTTTGACATCTAGCTGCCTCAATTTCCATTTATTCATTGCAGCAGTGCTCAAGATAAGTCTCATTGTGGTATGCCTAACCACATGACTAAAAGTCTCTCCAAAGTTGAATCCTGGCTCTTGACTAAAGCCTTGAGCTACTAGTTGAGCCTTGTGTCCAGCAACTGAACCATCAAAATTCTTTTTAATTTTAAAAATCCATTTGCTACCTACTATGTTCTTGTTACCATGATTAGGAACAAGAAGCCAAGTGCCTTGCATATGCAAAGCATCAATTTCTTCTTGCATTGCCTTCTGCCAATGAGAAGAGGAAGCTGTAACCTTATAGCTCACTAGTTCATCCAAATCCACAATAGAATTAAAACAAGTGTAATAGCGCTGAAACTTAGGGAACTGTCTCTGTTAAACAAACAAAATCTTTACAGTTAATAGTCTGTGATGGCGGCGACAACAATGGCAGTAATGGCTTTGTTGGTTTTTGGTTGTTTGTTTGCAGTTTTCTTCTTTTATAATAGTTGCATCAACTCCTTGTGAGTTTGGTGTTTGATTGTATTCTAGTCTCTACTTGTATTTAGTACTTATGAGAGTCAAAAGTTGTAGTTGCATTGGTATATTTGGGCGTTGTGATTCATGCCTGGTTTGTTAAAGCATGCGGCTTTTATGCCAAAATTTCTCTCGCCTTTTGTGGCATGTATCTGGATTAACCATATGTGGTTACTATGCTTTCATATTTGTATTACCCTCTGTGGGCATTTGTATTGCCCTTGTGGCTGATGGTCGTTGTGCCTAATTTATGAATACAATTATCGCTTTTCCCTAAAAAATAAATAAATAAATAAAAAGAAATATAATCACTCAAGTAGCCTTGAGCAACGCTTGGACCCCTTTAATTAGCAACACTCAACCCACTCCAGTGGCTAAAGTCTTGGATTATTTTTCGATATAAAGTATTTGAGTCTCACTTTGCCCCTGAAACTCATTTTGTCTCAATTTTTCCTATTTTTCACACACACTTGCCTCACGTTAATATATTTCTAATGTTTGGGAGATGAGTAAGGCTCGGAGGTGGGTTGCGGGTGGGGGTGAGGGTGGTTTGGGTAGTTGGGGAGAAAAAAAATAGAGAGACCATTTGCATAAGGAAAAAGAGAGAGAGGATCAGGAGGGGGGGTGTTGGGTGTGGGTCGCGGGTAAGGCTCGGGGGTGGGGGTGGTTTGGGTAGTTGGAGAGAAAAAAAAACAGAGGGACATTTGCACACAGAGAGAGAGAGAGAGAGAGAGAGAGGAGAGAGAGAGAGAGAGAGAGAGGAATGGGAGAGGGAGGGAGAGAGAGAGAGGAGTAGAGAGTGCGTTGGAGATGGGGCTGAGGTTTGGGCCGTGAGAGAGAGAGAGAGAGAGAGAGAGAGAGAGAGAGAGAGAAGGAGGATGGGGCATAGGGGGAGGGGACGGGTAGGGGTGGGGATGCAGTTTTTGTTTTAATCTTCTTTAATAAGAATTTTTTTTTTTTGGATTTTCAGTTTCAAATGATTTTAAATATATTTATGTTTTTAATATTTAATCTAATTTAAAATTTTAAAATTGATTTATTTTTAGGGAGATTCACTATTATACCCAATATAGGAGCCCAAATTATAAAAAAACCTTATATGAAATGGACTTTAGAAACACACCCAAAGCCCATTTACAATAAAACAAAAAGGCTTTTAACTTCTTTTAAATTACAAAACTGCCATTGATTTCTGTTGAGGCCCAAAAAAGTCACGGTTCGGCCCAAATAAATTCTTGGCCCAATGCAATACCTTATCGAGAAGAAACCCGATTTGGGCATGCGAAAGTTCGTCATATACGCTTGCACACATGCCACGCCAAGCAAATAAGCAAACACGCCACGCTACAAGCTTAAGTGGGCCCAAGCCATGCAAGATGCCTGGGGCTTGCTTGAGTGCGTTGTGGTATGGATGGTAATAAGTTGACATGAGGCCCATTGATGGGCCAAGAAATGGAAGTCCCGGGGTTGCTTGGGAGCCTCGGAACTCATGCCCATTTCTTAGGCCCAAACATGTGGGTGAGCACAAAGAGAAATATCCCAACCAAAAGCCCAACCAAAATAGCCCATTAGCTTAACCAAATTAGCCAAACACCTCAACAAAGAATAGGCCAACACTTGTTGAGGTTAGCCCATTTATTTTGACAAACTAACCCATCACCTTAGAGAGGCCCAATTAACCAAGGAAAATATCTGTCATCTCTCCATCACTTAGCTGGAAACAAAAACAACGAGAAAACCAAAGCTACCCATGTGAGTGGACTGCTGGGAGCCTCCAGCACATGGCCAAAGACAAATCCCAATGCAAGCCATCCAAAAAACCAAAGGATACTTGAGCAAAACACCCTTCAAACCAGTGTACATACCCATTTATTTCCCCCCATCAGACCTGGCCATAAAAAAAGGAAAAAAATGAAAGGAATGAGATGGTTGAAAATAGGAGTTTTGAGGTAGCTGCGGGAAAGGGCCTTGAACTCCCAAAAATCCCTGATTTTGTGGGATTGGGCAGAGTGGATTTCACCCAAATAGGATGATTGGAGGGATAAGGGGAGAAAGGAAGGGAAAGACTTGGCCAATGATAGCTTCCAGTGCCTATAAATAGGACCTCTTCTACCCAACAAAACAACAACACACAACTAGAGAGCAAGCTTCCTCTCTTGCATGCAAAACCCAGCAATTTTCGTGCTTAGTTCATCTCCTTCCTCAGTTTTCTCTCTTGCTATGCTATTCTGACATTTGACAGAGTCACTGTCAAGCTGCCGGAAATAGCACTCAAGCCACCATCCCTTTCTCTCCCTCCTTTCTCAGCCAAACCTCTTTGCAAACTCTCCATCTCCTACCTTAATACCCCTTCTTCCCCCAAGAACACTCAGTTTTCTCTTCAGTGCTAAACTCATGTCAATTTTGCTCCCATGCCACAAGCTTCTCATGCAAAGCCAAGAATTTATCTGTGAGCAGCCATTATTTTCGTTGGTGAAGGTAACCAAGGTGTTTCCTAAGGCTTTACAACCCTTTCGAAGCACACTTGGGGTTTGATTCTCGAACTCAGACACAAGGGGTGATTCCAGCCATTTGCTCTTTACAGCAGCTCAGGCCCATTCGTCAAGCTGCTGGAACGAAAAAGCCCCTACAATTTCTTAAAACAAACCCAATCCCAAAACCTCATAAAAAAGCTCAAAACACTCAATAGGGCATCAAAGTAATTTAATAATCAAAATTAAATTTAATATGACCAACTGTCATTTTTTGGGGTTTTTTTGGGTTTGTTTATAAATTAAATGGTGTAGGGTTTATCTATAATATTAGTGCTAAGAATGGGTATATGACTGTAGGGGCTTTTTTTCTTCCGGCAGCAAGTGGGCTGAGATGATGAAGTTATCCCCTTTGTCTGAGTTCGGAAATTAAGCTCCAAAATGCTTCGAAAGGGCAGTAAGGCCTTAGGAAGTATTTTGGTTATCTTCACCAATAAAAATAACAACAAATTACAGATAAATCTTCTAGCTTTGCATGAGAAGATTATGGCATGGGAGCAAAATTAGCATGGGTTTAGCACTTGAGAGAAAACTGAGTATTCTTAAAGGGAAAATAGGTATTGAGGTAGGAAATGAGGGAAAAGAGAGGAATGGGTGGCTTGAGTATATCTTCCGGCAGCTTGGCAGTGACTCTGAGCAGCCTGCCAGAAGGGAAAAATGGGGGAAATAAGAGTAATAGACCCAAAAAGCACGAAAATTACTAAGTTTGCAAGTGAGGGAGAGGAAGCTTGCTCTCTGAAGTGTGTGTTGTGTTGGGTAGAAGAGGCCCTATTTATAGTTGCTGGGGCTTGTTCTTCTCTAAGAAACCCTAATGGTTTCTTCCCAATCTAGCTAAGCTTTCCTCCTTCTTTCTTCTCCTCTTTCCTGACTTACTTCATGGTGGCAAGGTCAGCTCTTGTCCAATCCCACAAAATCAGAGGTTTTGGGTACTCCAAGCTTCTTCCATCAGCTGCCTCATAAGGGAGCTTCCCCTTTTCACCCATCTTCTTTCTCCTCTTTCTTCCCCCTTCCATGGCCAAATCTGATGAAAGAAAGAAAGTAGGTGCGCCTGCTGGTTTAAGAGATGACATCCTTCCTTGCGTGCTAATATCCTTTGGTTCCTTGAAGGATTTTTGCTTGGCATTTGCTCCCAAGCCTCCCAGCAGCCCCTTCACGTGTGGACTTCCAACGTTCCTTTGTGGTTTTGTCTTCAAACTGAGTGCTAGGTCTGATGCTACCTTTTTATTCTAATTTCATAGGCTTTTTAAGTCCACTACATGATTCATCCAATGGATGTGATATTTTGATCAAGTGTTGGGCCTTTTAGTTGGTTTATTCTAATTGGGGCAATGAGCTTATTTTGGTTGGGCTATTCTAGTTGGAGCAATGGGGCTATTTTGGTTGGGCTATTCTAGTTGAGGCAATGGGTTACTTTCTCTCTTGTGCTTACCCACGTTTGGGCCTAAAAAATGGGCTTGAGTCCCGAGGCCCCCAAGCGACTCGAGACTTCCATTTCTCGACCCAATCGATGAGCCCCATGATAACTTGTTACCATCCATACCACAACCCACTCAAGCAAGCCCCGGGCATTTAAGTGGCTTGGGCCCACTTAAGCTTGTAGTGCAATTGGGTGTGAAATAATGATTTCCCCACTTGGCATGGCATGTTGCTTGGCATGCTTTTAATTATGACGCTTGATAAGATAGTAAGCATGGATTCGCAGAGCCAAATACGTTTTTATAATTTTAATCTCAGTTCCTAGCATGATGGATTTTATTTGGCATGGCATGCGAAGTATAACTCGTGCATGGCAGATTTTTGTGTGCTCCAAATCGAGTCTTTTTTCAATAATATATCGCTTTGGGCTAGGAATTTATTCGGGCCCAACCATGGATTTTTTGGGCCTCAACAATGACTAAATATCTCTTATTTGTACTTAATATTTATTGAAAATGGGGTAAAGTGAGACGTATATGTGAAAAATGGGTAAAGTGAGACAAAATGAGTTTGAGGGCGCAAAGTGAGACCCAAATACACTTTCAAGGGGTATATAAAAAAATAAGCTAAAAGTCTTGTGCAAAACGTGGCTAGTTTTCAAAATTTCTCAAACATATTTTCCCACCTACTCATTATTTTCATCCGTTGAAATATGTGGCTTGAAAATTAATATTCTATAGAATTGAGATCTTTAGCTCAATTAGATGGAGTGTCCCAGTCTAATTGGCTTGAAGTTGGAAATCAGGATACCTAACTTAATGGAGTTTAGAGTATTTAAAGTTTCATTTTTTATGTTGCGCTGGAGTCATTGACTTGGAGTTTGGCTCTGCACACCAAGGCTATATAACACACAAACCATTCTGCATTTCTTGCTTCATCATACATCTCTTGAATTTGTTTTTCTATTATCAAGGGCCAATTTCCTACGCCAACAATGGCTGATGCACTCGTTTATGTGGTTCTACAACAATTGGCTTCAACAACATATCAGCAAATAGAAAAAGAGGTGAAATTGTTCTTGGATGTTAAGAAAGAAGTTGCAAAAATCACCAGCAATCTCAAAGCTATTCAAGCCGTTCTCGATGATGCAGAGAAGAGGCAAGTGAAGGAAGCCGTCGTGAGAGATTGGTTGGATAAGCTGAAAGATGTATCGTACGAGATGGACGACGTGCTGGACGAGTGGAACACTAAAATTTTGATGCAACAAGTTGACAACCAAGAAAAAGAAGGTGATATAACTCTTCTTGTCACCAAGAAGAAGGTATGTTTGTTTATTCCCTTCGATTGCTTTTGTTTTGGCCATGTCAGTCGAGTGATTCTTCGTCGCGACATTAAACTTAAGCTAAAAGATCTGACTAACAAGTTGACTGAGATTGCTGAAGAACGAAAAGCATATAAGTTTCAACACACAGAAGGAAGAGTTGAACAACCTGAACGGCAGAAAAGCTCATCGTTTCTTGATATATCTAAGACATTTGGCCGAGAAAATGAAAAAGATATTATAGTAAGCAAGTTGTTGAGTGAGAGTAGTCAAGAAATTATTAGGGGTCCCCTTGTTATCCCCATTGTGGGGATGGGAGGAATGGGAAAGACAACTCTTGCACAACTAGCCTATAATGATGAAAACGTAAAAGCGCATTTCGAAAGGAGAATATGGGTTTGTGTCTCAGACCCTTTTGATGAGATAAAGATTGCCAAAGCCATCATTGATGGTAATGGAACCCCAAACTCAGATGAATTGGAAGCTTTCTTGCATTGTATGTCAAAATCTATAGAAGGGAAAAAGTTCCTCCTTGTCCTAGATGATGTGTGGACTCAAGACCGCAGAAAGTGGGAACAATTAAAGTTACCTTTGCTGAAAGGTGCTATGGGTAGTAGAATACTGGTGACCACACGAAAAGAGGAAGTTGCTATTATGATGGGAGCAAAGATGAGCCACATGATCCATTTGAAGCAATTGAGTGAAGAATCATGTTGGTCCTTATTCTATCACCTTGCATTCTTTGACAAGGAAGAAGATGAATCTAATGTGTTTGAAGCTATTGGTAAGGAAATTGTCAAAAAGTGTAAGGGTTTGCCTCTTGCTGCAAAGGCTTTAGGTAGTCTCATGCGCTTTAAGAAAACTAAGAAAGAATGGCAAGATGTCTTGCACAGTGAGATATGGGCAATTGAAGAGGTTGAACAAGAAGTTTTTCAACCGTTATTGCTAAGTTATTATGATTTGGTGTCGGGGGTCAAACGTTGTCTTTTGTATTGTGTTATTTTTCCAAAAGATTATGAGTTCAATAAAGATAATTTGATTGAGTTGTGGATGTCACAAGATTATCTTAGTTTGGAAAGAAACCAAGAAAAGGAAATAGTAGGTGAAAACTGTTTCAATAACTTAGTAATGCGGTCGTGGTTTCAAGATTTTAAGAAAGATGATGACGGCAATACTACCTTCAAAATGCATGATATTGTGCATGACTTTGTGCAGTTTCTTAACCGAAAGGAATGTTACATCATGAATGTCAAGGATGCTAACAAGAGAATTGAGCTACCAAGTGATAAGGTCCGCCATTTGACCTTAATCCTTGCATCGGATAACCAAATTGCATGTTCTATTTCATTATCACCTCCTGTTTCATTTGAAAATTGTGAAGTTCTGCGCACCCTGTCATGTTTTGATTCAAGAATCACTACCTTAGACCCAGATCTCATTTTGCAATTGAAAGGCCTTAGGACATTAAATTTAAGTGGTAACATTTTCAATGAACTTCCAAAGGAGATTGGCGAATTGATACATTTGAGGTACATTGATTTGTCTGGTAATAATCATATGAATGAATTACCAAACACTATGTGTAATTTATACAATCTACAAACCTTGCGCCTCACTGGGTGCAGGCACCTTGAAAAACTACCTAAGGCCATAGGGAAGCTGATTAACTTAAAGCATCTTCATATTAAGGGCTGTTATGCGTTGAAGTACTTGCCAAAAGGGATTGGAAGATTAAGAAGTCTGCAGGTATTAGATGGGTTTAGTGTATGTGCTGCTGACAACAGTGAAACACTCCAGTTAGGTGATCTGGGAATCTTGGACAAGCTTCAGGGTAGCCTCTTTATCAAAGGGCTGGGGAATGTGAGAGACGCTAGTGAGGCTGAGAAAGCACAATTAGCGAACAAAAGACACATCCTTCGTTTGGAACTAGATTTTTCGAATGGAGATAAGCGACGACAAGGAGAAAGAGATGGAGAAATGCTGAGTTTCTTAGAACCACCTCAAAGTTTGGAATTTTTAAGCATTAGTTGTTACTGTGGCGGCAGCACCTTCAGCTCTCCCAACTGGATGATTTATCTACCTAATTTGAGAACCCTTGTTCTTCGCTCTTGGAAAAATTGTGATTTTTTGCCTCCTCTTGGGAAATTGCCGTCCCTTCAAACACTGAGCATAGATGATATGCCTAGTGTGAGAAAGGTTGGAGTTGAATTTTTGGGAATAGAAGAAACTTCAGCATTGTTAAAATCATCCTCACCAACTGTTTCATTCCCAAAATTGAAAAAGCTCAGCTTCTCTGGAATGTGTAGTTGGGAGGAATGGGAAGGAGTGGGAGGGTCGGTGGAAGAGGATTCTGAAGTTAGAATAATGCCATGCCTTTCTTCATTGGATATTCTTAAGGCAGACAGCCTACAAACACTGCCTGACTTCCTGCAAAGGACGCCACTGCGCGATTTGACTATCTATAAATGCTCTATATTTCTTGAACGCGGTTGCCAAGAAAGCAGAGGAGAGGAGCGTTTCAAGATTTCTCACATCCCAAACATCGAAATTAATTATAAGAGTATTCGAGAAGACGGAGTTTGGATCCAGCAAGAGGATGAAACCGAGGAAACTGATAGTTCTGAATCTGATGGGATTGCACAAGAATAGGATGTCGTGTTTTACAAGTCATCTTAGCTGCATTTCCATAGGTGCTCTGCCAATCCCCTGTTCACTCCTTCTGGTAAAAAACTAAGCTTTTATTTGTGTATTGATGTACTTGATTACCATATTTAATTACTTTTCAGTAGTCTGTGGGTTCGAGCTGCCCAATAATAACAATTTAAGGTGAATACTATATGCAGAAAATGATTATCTATGGTCATTAAAATAGCAGCAAGTATTGCAAGCATCCATTTGGGAGGCAGAATTTAAAGTTGCAGTAGCTGGAGTCCCCAAGACATCATGAACTTCCGGTATTTGTTACGCCTACGCGCAAAATTTAATTGTAAACTTGACTGCATATGCTCCATGTCCAAATGAAAATTCCGAATTAATCTCTAGGTAGCATGGAATTGATTTTCATTTAATTCTAGTTGACAATTCCCTTAATCAATGATCTTCTGCAGAAGAACATCACCATGCTACATGCACAGACCATTCTGAAGCATAAAGAATTAAAAACAGCAATGGAGTTGACAAGTCCCTTAATACAGGTTTAACATTTTGACAAATCATTTCATCTTCTTGCTGCAATCCAATGGTTACAAGTTTTGGTTGCTAGTTTGCTGAACTGTCAAATTATGATTGAACCAAGCTGGAAAAACCAATTATTTGCATTTTGATTAACAGATCCTAAGTAGGATTTTCAAGTGGCGAAACATCATCAAGGAAACTGGTCCTGCATTCTGGCGAACATTTGACTGATTGATGAGGCTCTTACCTAAGCTAGGTAACTGGTTTTCAGTATCTTCTGTGATCTTATTCCTATGATGTAGTTTAAAGGCTCAAATTTAAAGTTGCTGGTTATGAAATTCAAATGTTACTAGGTTGTGATATCGAATGCCCATGTCATAGGCATGGGATTTTGTTATTTCAGCTGCTGAAGCTTTTCATGGCATGGCAGCTGATTTGGATGCTCTACCCGGAAACAGAATAGGACTGGAAGTTCATGCCATCTTCGCCTAAGCTCCTTCTGCTGGCTCATTTGTTTTGGCCTGCTCCCGGACCAATGAGCTGTGATTGGACTAGCTTTCAACACGAAGTAAAAATGAAACGAAACGAACAAGACTCATTAACACAAGTTGGATCCCGTGTCCCCCCCCCCCCCTTTTCCCCCTCCTAATCTGAAGGAAGGCAGCGCCGATGCCCCTGAATTTCTCACTTTTCTGATGAGTTGATGCACATAAAAGGTCTTAATCAAGGAATTGGCCGGCCCAAAAATTTTATATTACAATTTCATAAAACTACTTTTTTGGAGTGACAATGTCAATATACAATTACTAGATGTATGGCTATGACTAGAATTTAAAAAGAAAAATGCACATTTGAGCAGATATTTGACTTTTATGTATTGGAGAAGGTATCTTTATGAAATTAAAAAATGTGAAGAAGTCTTTGATCTATGGCGTGTCATGCATCATCTCTATGTGTTGGTAGCCTGTACATGTCATGATTTATCATATAAATATGTAAGGCCTAGAGAGACAAGTTGGTCCTGTACTTTTAAGAAAATGAAAAAAAAAAAAGGGGGTAAACAAAGTCTTTCCTATGCATCCTTCTCATAGAATTCATAACCAAAAAAAACAGAAAAAACTCTCATAGAACTTAACCATGTCATATGCATATCCGAACGAAGGCAGATGACAAGAAATGAAGCTGCTACAAGGCCGGGGTGGGGGCTTGGCTCCCTAACTTTTCTCATTGTCGTATTGACTTGGCTTGAACCACATAGAAAGGTCATACAAGGAATCTTGCCCCTCCTAAAATTTTCGTAGTGGTTCCTTTTTAATTGATTGATGGGTACATTGGAAGAATTTAAAAAGCAGGTAGCTCAATGAATTAAACAAAAATGGGAAAAAAGTCTATGATTAGCACTCCCTACCAATGAGCTGTGAGAGTGCTAGTTTGAAACAAGAATTAAAAAATGACACGGCACGACACAACACGAACACAACTCATGGACACAAGTTGGACCTTATCTGAAGGAAGGCGGGACAAGCTTAATTAGAAAATGAATGTAGAACAAGGAACGGAAGCTGCTACAGGGATTGGTTGGGATAACATTTTTCTGATGAGTTGATGCACATACAA
Source organism: Prunus yedoensis (assembly GCA_005406145.1). Taxonomy (NCBI): domain Eukaryota; kingdom Viridiplantae; phylum Streptophyta; class Magnoliopsida; order Rosales; family Rosaceae; genus Prunus; species Prunus yedoensis. Next base: position 17,868 of record BJCG01001493.1, read on the forward strand.
GGTCTTAATCAAGGAAAAGCCAGGCCTAAAATTTTATATGGTATATTACAATGTCAAATACTTTTTCGGAGGGACAATGTCAGCAAAACGCGCATTTGAGCAGACTTATATGTTTAGGTGAAGGTTCCTCTATGAATTTTATAAGTGTACAAAAGTCTTTGATCTATGGCCTGTCATGCATTATCTCTATGTGTTGGTAGCCTGTACTTGTCTGGTTCTATGAATTTAAGAAATGGGTAAAAGTCTATGATTAACACATCCATGAATGAAGCTCTTTGTTATGTTTAATATATCTTTACATATATAAAATGGTTAGGTCAAGAAACGTGTATTTGGGATATCAGATAATTACTTAACTTGTGAAACAAAAGCTGCTCGAAACAAATATTATGATAATTGGGCTCAAGTTGCTGGAGCCATCACAAAAGATAGGGTGTCCCTGTCTGATCGACTTGGACTTGGACATTTTTTTTACCTTTATATGTTGTTGCTGGAGTAAAAACTTCGAGTGGACCTTGGACAAGGTAGTAAGTGTTAATATATGAACTGGGTAGAGAAAAGGTGATAAGAAAGCCTTTCTGCATTCATTTCTTGCTTCATACATCTCTTGTCTTTCGTCTTCCATTTTCAACCAATTTCTGACCCCAACAATGGCTGATGCACTCATTCCCGTGCTGCTACAACAATTAGCTGCAATAACTTATCAACAAATAGAAAAGGAGGTGAGATTGGTTCTCGATGTTAAGAAAGAAGTTGCGAAAATCACCAGCAATCTCAAAGCTATTCAAGCAGTGCTTGAGGATGCGGAGAAGAGGCAAGTGAAGGAAGCCACCGTGAGAGATTGGTTGGAGAAGCTGAAAGATGTGTCATACGAGATGGACGACGTGCTGGATGAGTGGAACACTGAATTTCTAAGACAACAAGTTGAGAAACAAGAAGAAGAAGAAGGTAAAGATGCTCTTGTAGCCAAGAAGAAGGTACGCTTCTCCATTCCCTGTCATTGCTTTTGTTTTAACCAAGTCAGTCGGGTAATTCTCCGTCGTGACATTGCTCTTAAGATAAAAGACCTGAATGATAGGTTGAATGAGATTGCTATAGAAAGGCAAACATATAACTTTCAGACCACAGAAAAGGGCATTGAACATCGACCAGAGAGTTCATCCTTTGTTGATATTTCTAGGACATTCGGTCGAGAAAATGAAAAAGACTTTATTGTAAGCAAGTTGAGCGAGAGTAGTGTGAAAGGGTGTGATCCCCTTGTTATCCCTATTGTAGGGATGGGAGGAATTGGAAAGACAACTCTTGCCCAACTGGTTTATAATGATGAAAGTATTAAAGCTCATTTTGAAAAAAGAATATGGGTCTGTGTTTCAGAGCCTTTTGATACTTTCAAGATTGCAAAAGCTATCATTGATGGTAATGGTACCCCAAACTCAGATGGGTTGGAAGCTTTCTTGCAATGTATGTCTAAATCCGTTGAGGGTAAGAAGTTTCTCCTTGTCCTAGATGACATGTGGACCCAAGATCGTACAAAGTGGGAACAATTGAAGTTACCTTTGCAGAATGGTTCTACAGGTAGTAGAATATTGGTGACCACTCGAAAACAGGGGGTTGCTATAATGATGGAAGCAGAGAGTGACATGATCCGTTTGAACGAATTGAGTGAACCATATTGTTGGTCATTATTCCATCACATTGCATTTTTTGATAGGGGAGAGGATGAGTCTGATGAGTTTGAAGCTATTGGTAAAGAAATTGTAAAAAAGTGTAAGGGTTTACCCCTTGCGGCAAAGACTCTAGGTAGTCTCATGCGCTTTAAGAAAACAAGAGAAGAATGGGAAGATGTTTTGCATAGCAAGATATGGGAACTAGAAGAGATTGAACAAGAAGTTTTTCAACCGTTATTACTAAGTTATTATGATTTGGCCTTGGCAATTAGAAATTGTCTTTTGTATTGTGTTATTTTTCCAAAAGATTATGTGTTCACAAAAAAACATTTGATTGAGTTGTGGATGGCACAAGATTATCTTAATTTGGAAGGAGACAAAAACAAAGAAATTGTGGGTCAAAATTATTTCAATAACTTGGTAATGCGGTCTTTTTTTCAAGATTTTGCAGAAGATGATTTCGGGGTTAGATTCAAAATGCATGATATTGTGCATGACTTTGTGCAGTTTCTTACCAAGAAAGAAGCTTTTGTTATAGAAGTTAAGGATGCTAACAAAAGAATTGAGCTACCAGGTTATAAAGTCCGCCATTTGACATTAATTGCACTCGAGGATCCATATGGATCTCGCACTTCATTATTAGCTCCAGTTTCATCTGAAATTTGCAAAAGCATGCGTACCCTTGCAACTTTTGGTTCAAGAATCAGTACTTTAGACCCAGATTTTATTTTGCAATTGAAAGCCCTTAGGACATTAAATTTGAGTAAAAATGGCATCGCGGAACTTCCGAAGGAGATTGGTGAATTGATACACTTGAGGTATGTTGATTTGTCTTGTAATCCTTTGGTGGAATTACCGAACACTATGTGCAATTTATACAATCTGCAAACCTTGTGCATGAATTTTTGCCTGCAACTTGTAACACTGCCCAAGGCCATGGAGAAACTGATTAAACTAAAGCATGTCCATGTTATGTGCTGTGATAAGCTAAAGTACTTGCCAAAAGGGATTGGGAGATTAACAAGTCTACGAGCATTCGACGGGTTTCGTGTATGTGGCGGTGATGACGAGAATGACACGTTCAAGTTAGGTGATCTAAGACTGCTAGACAAGCTTGAGGGCAGCCTTTTTATAAGCGAGCTTGGGAACCTGACAGATGCAAGTGAGGTTAAGAAAGCACAACTGTGGAATAAAAACACATCCTTCATTTGAGACTGGATTTTTGGAATGGAGATAATGCGGAGAGGGATAGGAAAAGTGATGTTGAAATTCTGAATGTCTTAGAAGGACCTCAGAATTTGGAAAGTTTAGTCATTGGTAGTTACTTTAGCACCTTATCTCCCAAGTCGATGTCTTTACACAGTTTGAGAAGCCTTACTCTTCATGATTGGAGATATTGTGAAGATTTGCCCCCTCTTGGGAAATTTCCGTCCCTTGAAAATTTGGAAGTATATGATATGCCTAGTCTGAAAAAGGTTGGAGTTGAATTTTTGGGAATAGAAGAAACTCGAACACTATCAAGATCACACTCACCTACTATTTTATTCCCAAAATTGAAACAACTCAGCTTCGGCGGAGTTTGGGATTGGGAAGAGTGGGAAGGAGTTGGAGGGTCCGAGTTGAAGAATTCTGAAATTATAATAATGCCATGCCTTTCTTCGTTCCGTATTTCTAAGGCACACAAGCTTCAAGCACTGCCCGACTTCCTGTGGAAGACACCACTGCATGAGTTGAGCATCTCTAAATGCCACGTATTTATACATCAACAAGGTTTCAGAAATCAGCTCAAGATTTCTAACATCCCAAACATCAGTATTAATTATGAGAGTATTCGAGAAGAAGGGGTTTGGATCCAAGGATATGATGAAACCGACACATCTGATTTTGATGAGGGGGATGATGAGATTGTGCAAGAATAGATGTCGATTATTTGAAGTCATCCAAGCTGTATTTAATGACACGGGCGCTCTGCCAATCCCCTCTCCCTCTTCTGGTAAGAAAAAAAAACTCTTCTTATTTATGCATTTATTTTCCGCATTGATTTACTTTTTATTTGCCAGTTGCGACCACACCATCAAAATCATTAGACTTACCTGTTTCTTTTTTTTGGATCTTTGAAATCTTCAGATAATCGCTTGGCATGATTTTCTTATAGAAGCAACGTAGATGATGACTGGTCAAGGTGCTGCATGATATATCCTCCTTCTGTAATCTTCCATCACCGCGTAACCTTCTGTAATGCATATATATAAGAGGTTTTTTTTTCCTTGTGTATATAGTTGCCCATTATATATCAAGATTGAGATTGATTCGCAATATTTTCTCAAGGAGTAAGCTGTAATGTGTCGAAGCCTCGTCGCAGTAGTTACTTGTGCTAACATGTTACACTTTGGCCATTGTTGGACAGCTAAGACCATGACAGTCTGAGGAGTAATTTTTGGTGATTGCCTTGCACCGTGCCAAGACGGATGCAAGACAAGGCCGCGTTGACGCTGTTTGGTGTGGCAGCAAATACATTATAGATGGAAAAGGCCAAAGACTTGGCACACAAGTTTGACAAGGCATGGCCCGGCATGCGCAGCAAGCTCGGTGGAGTCAGGTTTGACCGGATGTCATGCGTGGGCAGTTTATCGGCAGTTACTAGCAGTTCCAGCACCAACTCATGGAATCCTTTGCTAGGTTTATTTTCTATCTGCCTCTTATGTAATCCTTTGCTTTGTATATGTGTCATAGTGGTAGTGTTATTCAGCGTATGTGTGCTGAAGTGTTTGAAAAGGGTGTAACCTTTGGCCCTTTTTGGTAGGCTAGACTTTGGATTAACATTTCTACGTTACACCACACTGGACTGGTTGGGATATAACTAGATTTTAAGAAGTTGTTTGGTGCAATACAACACCAAAGTTGAGATTAGTATGCCATTTTTTATTTTTATTTTTATATATTCTCATTTCCAAATTAATTACAACAAAATCGATTTTCAATTCAACAAAAAAAAAAACGAATATAAGTCATAATTTTCAGACTTCTTCTCAGCTACCTCCCTTCATATCTCAGAGAACAAAAAAATTGCAAAATTAAAAAATATATATATATAAAGAGGAAGAAGTTATGAATCTGCCTTTCACCAATTTTTTCTTCCACCATATGCCTTTCAACCAAGATCTGAGGTATAGATATGGCAGCGGAGAAGATATGGCAGAGGGGAAGAGAGAAGAGGAGAAGAGAAAAGATGAGGGGAAGAAAGAGAGAAGAAGACGAGAGAGCAAAGAAGCGAGAGAACAGAGAGAAGATAGCACAAAGAAGAGTGAGAAGAAGATAAGAGGGGAAGAGAGAAAGAAGAAGAGAGATGGGTGGAGGCGTGCTCTCTGGCTTCCAAACCCACGTCTGGGGTTAGGTTTCTAAACCCCGATTATTTGAGATTTGGATACAAGGCCCATATTCAGTCCTAAACACACTTTAAGCTCACCAAATAATGGCTAGGACTCACGTCCAATATCCAGCCTATCGAACGGGGCCTCTATTTTTATTTTGGGGTGAGGTGTGGGTATCGGAACCCAAAATATCAAAGGTCCAAGAAAATATCAATTTATTAAACTTTCAAGAGAGAGGATGAAAATTATGAGAAAATTTAGAAAATAAGTTATTTTTATCTTGGAGACGGACGACTCAAACATGGACGCTCTTCAGAATGAGTCAGATCAGAGATCAACTTTTTCGATAATATCGATACAATATCAATACAAAGAAGATTTCTCAGTTATATATGAATGAGAAGTATTTATTCAAGAGAAACAAGGTTCTGACTGATAACAAGAGCTGGAATATATGTCTTGTTGCCAAGAAGGCATTTATGAACACGGTTATGAAAGCTAGAACAACCTACCACATCAATGTTTTGGTCAATGAAATGGAAAAAAATCAAATATATAATCATTGATTGATTCTCGTGATTCGTTCACTATAACCGAAGACACAACATGTACATCATAATGTTAAAACATCCCTCGTTCAAATTTTAATAGAAAAAATAGGGGTTGGGGGGTTGGAGAAATAGAAGTATGAGAATTGTAAGTAATCATAGTAAACAGCCTTTAAAACCCTTTTCTAACTCTTGTGCATCCAAGTTCTTCCCTATGAAAACAATCTTGTTTGTTCTTGGCTCGTTGGGGCCCCACAGCCGATCAGGTGAGCCTTGGAATATATCATGAACTCCCTGTTACGCAACAAAAAGACGATCGCTAAATATACAGTACCAACACAAAAATCATTCACTAAAATTGCTTGGAACTATATTTCTAACTCCTTTATCATCAACATCACACCAACCCATAACTTGACATGCAAGAAGAATATCAAATGAGTAGAGATGATTAACAAAATCCAGTACATAAAAAAAAAATGCCAATGTACATTATTAGTAGCAAGTTTATCTCCCCCCACTTAAATTGAACCGTTCCATAATAAAATCCCATTCTACTTGGTTATTCCTTTGCATTGACCACTAATAAAGCATTGAAGGTAAAGCATCATATAAGACTCTAAGACAAATACAAGGATCGCCCATTGCTTTGAAAAAACAGAGAAGAAAACAAGCAAGATATAGCTTCTAAGTTGACAGGAAACATGACCCTAGATCGAGCACGAAGCTAAATAATTTATGTAGCCAACGAAAAGAGCAATGCTCAGAAATTCCAACTTCAATATCCTCACAGCTAAATTTCAAATAGAGAAACGGACATTCTTATACAAGAAGGAGATCTCATACCAATTATCTCAAATATCCAAGTCTTGAGTAAAATAATTTAGTTCATTATAATTAACACTTTCAGGATTTAACTCACCTGGAAGACAAATCTCTCATTCATTCCCTGAACAGATAGAAGACCTTTCATACGATATATGTCCTCGCTCCTTTCCAACAACAGTGTACCGAGCCATATGTTAGCCTGAAAGAAATTATGACAACATCAGTACAATCTTTGCCAGGTTTTCTTATATATATTTCATATTGAGACAACATCAGTACAATCTTTGTTAGGTTTTCTTTTATACATTCCAGACAAAGAATCTAAATTATATAATTCCTGCAACTGGCCATAAAATGTGTACTTGTGTCATTCATAGCAACAGGTCAATAAAAAAGTCCACAGGTACTACTAAAATCATAAGGCCAATTATCATATATGATGGCAAATAAACTACAACAAAGTAGAGATCCAACCTTTTCAAGATCTAAGTTCCCTTCACAAACTATGCTAACAGAAGAAACGCCAGGATCATGAACATGGTCATGGGTGTGGTGATCATCATGATGTTCTGCGTATCAGTGCCAAATGTAAGGATATCAGTTCATAATTCTATATAAAAAATAGTAGCAATGTCAAGTGGTTAAGGCAGTCCAGTAAAAGCTATTGGCCAACCTGGCCACGACTTTTCTTACACACAAGGCCATAAACAAACAGTAAACAAATGACAGGGAGCAATCCCTGCCACCTTTCTTAGTGCCACTTTCAGAAGAACTGAAACCACAGCACCCACAGATCCAGGGATATAGCAATGGAAATTTTTTAACAATAGCTACAACATCGCAATTTGGAGGACACTTTTGTCCACCATGCTGCTTGCAGTTAAAGTTTCAATCTTTTCCACCCAATGCAGCAAAACCGAATACAAAGAAGAACACTTAATAATCACTTCTCCAGAACTCCAACCTACTCATGCTTCTTGCTTTACTTCTTGCCCCCAAGAAGTACACTGCAATACTTTTTCCCTCACATGAACCATTTGCCTCCAAGTTGCAAGTAGGACTTAACCTCATATGAAATTAAATGCATATGAATAATGGAAACGAAAGGGCAAGGGAAACATACAAGCTTTTACACATTCCCTTTATCTACACCATAGAAAATGGTAGCAATGATTTTCTAAACCATGGGAATACTGAAGCCTCAAAGACTAGATTAAACTAAACCCAAAGTAAATGAAAATGAGAAGATGAAACTATGTTATGGCAGAGCAGATATCTTATTTTGTTCTTACGATATCATTACGATCTAGCAAAGAAAGAAATATTTTAATGCCCACATGTGTGATAGTGTGTAAAGTTCAAAAAATACTTCCTTACTACAAGAAGCTGACCAAGTTCCCAGCTCTGCCTAAACAATATAGCACCCATAGTATCCATTTATAATACCCCATAGATATATAACTGGACCCACTGTATGCTTTTAGATCCATATGTTCTGAAGATTAGTTGTTATTTTGCAAGATCTATATGCCTGTAGTAAGCTTACAAAGAGATGTAATGTAGGTATCAGCAAAGCAGAAGACTCAGCTCCGAAGTGATACAATAACTTAATAGCTAAAAAGTTAAATCCGCCACACCTTCAATAATGCTCACCCATATCTAACAATGGTTTGTTTTCAAACTCCAAGCACACCACCCTCTGGGACCCAAGATTCCACAAATGCATTTGTTTGTGTGCAACAAACAGATTTTGTAGACTATTCAGTTTTAATTTGACAACAGATAAACAACAGTACCCACAAAGCCGTCATCAACATATTCAATGTGTAGGAAGAAGAACAGCGGATCTTTCACAGAGAAGCAACATGTCATGATGAGTATGTGTCTCAATGATCAGAAGGATTTACCGTGCTTGTGGTCGTGTTTCTCATCATGATGGTGATGATGATCGTGGTGGTGATCATGGTGATGATCATGATCTTCCTTTTCACCTTCAGCATCAATAGCACTCTCTATCCTGGCAAGATTACAGCCAAGATTAGGAAATTATATCAAGATTCCAAACACAAGGTGAGAAATTATGAAGCATGGAAGCATGTTCTGCACATTATAGATCAATTTAATAACAGAGCAATATCACAGAAGAACAAAGAAAATTAACACACTGAGGGAGCATGGGCTCCCAAAATAATTCTCATTTATAAGTGTATCATTTATTAATCAGCACCAATGGTAAACAACACGTGTTTGAAGCAGTATACAAAAGGAGATTAGAACAAATGCATGCCCAAAAAAAAATCTAAAGAAAAGGAAATAAATATTTCATATATAACTCCAATGGGCTCATGAATCTGTTTTTAAACTAATTTTACAAATAGATTCACAAGTCCCCTCCTCTATTTAGACAAACAAAAAGATACAAATAATTCAATGGTCTTGTTAGAAATAGTTAAATGATTCAAAACTTATACTATGATACTATCTACCTTTCTTTTCACATGCAAATTGTGCACAACATTTAAAGCCATTAATCATCATTAAGAACCTAATTTTAAATAAATGGGAGTAATGTCCAATAAGCAGCAACAAGAAATCAACAACCATCAGCAAGGTCAGAATTGTCCAAACCCAACAACAATGAAATGGGTGTAAAAAATTACCTCTCCAGATCAAATCCTCCAATACCAAGAACATAATCCAGGTTAACTTTTCCAAACTCTGTCCGCTTCAGTTGAGCCATGCCATTGATGTTCTATTTTTAAGATAACACATTCCGTTTAATACAATAATCATTAACAAGAATGACGAAAACAAAAAAGCAGCAAGGTACAAACCCTTATTCGTTGCACCAAAGAAGCAATTTCTGGCTCGCCAACTAGATCGGTCTAGGAAGAAAAAAAAAGGACAAGTACACTAGTCAGCCAGTACAGCAAAAACTACTATTTTGAATATATTCTTCATCCGATATTCTATAATAATTTTCAAGTTAAGTGTTTTTTTATCAATTAATGATGCCTTAAAAAAGGAAAGAACAAAAAGAAAGAAAAATAGTAACCACACCATCACAAACACATAGAAAACGTTCATGCTGAAATATTAGGGCCACACTATTTTCAGTTTTCAAGAATCATAACTATTCAATTTGAGTGCAGTGCAGAGTAAACCTGATACACAAATAGATCATAGTAATCATGTGTACCTTATTCACAATGATACGGTCAGCATAAGCAATCTGCTCTATAGCTTCATTGACAACTCCTTTTGGCTTAACTTCATCCAGATGAAAAACAGCATGTTTAGCATCAACTAACGTGACAACACCATCCAACTTGACATCATTAAAAACCTGATCCTCAGCATAAAATGTTTGAATGATCGGTGCTGGATTTGCCAATCCTACAAATAAATAAGAAGAAAAAAATTTCACATGAAGTTCAATAGTTACCAGAAAGGCCAAGCAAATTCAATGAATTAACTATTTCATACACCCTACGAAACAAGTTGCAAACAAACAACCACGAACCAAAACTTAGTGCACTAAAACAAAACAAACTTCATACCTGTAGTCTCTATTACAATATGATCGAACCTCCCTTTCTTCTTATGGACCAAGTCCGAAATCATACGAACAAGGTCACCCCTCACAGTGCAGCAAAGACACCCATTATTCAACATAACAATATCTTCTGCCCCAGTGGTTTTTGCAGCAACCAAAGAACCATCAATGTCTATTTCACCATACTGCAAAATCCACAAAAAACCTAAAACCTTCAAATACATAACATAAATTAAGAAACAACAGAAGTAAGTGCAAAATTCAGCCTCATACCTCGTTCTCAATCACCGCAATTCGCTTCCCATGCTCCGCAGTTAGTATATGGTTAAGTAATGTCGTCTGCCAGTTTCATTTCACAAGTGCATTTCAGTAAATAATGAAGATTATAGCGGCATTCAAACAATGAAACTTTTGGATAAAACCGGCCATAAATTTAGCGACTTAAATCACAAAAGAGAGTATGAGTAGAAAATATCGAACCTTTCCGGAGCCCAAGAAGCCGGTGATTATCGTGGCGGGGATGCGATTATCGGGGACAATCTGGGTCAAAACGTCGGAGTTTTCGCTCTGCGACGTCGTTGCAGTCGCAGCCACGGTGAACCTTCTGCAGCCGAGCTTAGGCTTGGCGACGAGTGTTCGGCAAAACGACGACGTCGAGTAGCGTAGGCTTTGGGAGTGAGGGGGAGTTCTTGGTCTCCATGTGAGAGGGAAAAGAGCCGCGGCTCCGACCCGGGGGAGCCGGATTGAGTGGCGAGAAGTGAGGCCGAGAAGGGTCGTGGCCAGGTCGGCCGATATCGAAGCCATGGGAGAAAACGGCAACGTTTGGGTTTTGGGGTTTAGAGGCACAGAAGGAGAGGGTTTATGTGAGGTTGAAGACGGAAGAGGCGATATACTAATACGGCGGCAAAATGTAGCTGTGGACTGTTCTCCAATTATCTAGATTTTTTTAATTTTTTTCGTATATTTTTAAGGGTTGGTTTTGTCTTTTTAATTTTTTATAAGTATCTTTTGTTTGTATTTGTTTTGTACCTACCTATTTAATTTATGAAAGCATTCATCTTTCCTCGCATTCTTATTAAGAGCATCTCTAACCCAACAATAGTAGTAAATAAATTTTTTTTAATTGAAGTTTATTGATTTACGTGGTAATTTGAAAAGAAATTTAGGCTACTTGAATAATTTTTGCTCCAATTGACTCTTTAATTCAATTAATGCAATATCATGAAAATGATGAAAAATATGTGAAAAATATCTATGTATTTATTATATGAAAAAGAACAAATGCATGTTTTTAACTTTTGCAAGGTAGGTTTTGTTTTTTCAAAGTAAAATTAAATGTTTGAAAAGTCAAAATTAACTTACAAGTCTTGAAGAGAGAGAAAGATGTTGCAGCTTTGATTACTGAAGTTGAAGAGGCTGTTAGAGAGATTTTTTCTGATGCGGCTCACCTATTTTAGAATTTCAAAGTTATTGAAGTGGTTATTGGAGATGCTTTAATCTCTTTTGTAAAACCAATTTTTTGTGAAAATATAAAAATTTAAAAGTAAGATGATTGTTTTTTTTAATACAAGGGTTTCTCATACACACTATCAAGATGTTATAAAGATTTGAACTTGAGACCACGAATAAGATAATTGTTCTAAAATATGCATAATATGATAGTAAGATCCCTATTTCTTTATCTAAATTTAGGCTTTCTACAACTTGTAAATGGAATGTCTCAATATTACAACATACATCCCATATATATGTGGAGATTACAAGCATAGCATTCAATGCTTGAAGATGAAAATCAAACTCCACATGCAATGTCAATAATGTGAAACACTTGGCGACAGAAATACCATCATCTACATTATGTCACCCTGTTGAAGCCCAAAAAATTCAGGGTTTGGCCCAAATAAATTCCCGGCCCAGTGCGACACCATATTAAGAAAAAATCCGGTTCGGAGCACGCAAAATTCGTCATGCACACTTGCACAAGCCACACCATGTGTCATGCCAAATAAATATGCAATCTGCCACGCTATAGCCTATAAAATGCATTGGCTCTACGAGCCCAAGCTAATTATCCAATCAAGCATCATATCCCTTTACAAAGATGAAAAAATTCAAGCACGCCAAGCGACATGCAATGCCAAGTGAAAATCATTATTATTACACCTAGCCACGCTACAAGCTTAAGTGGGCCCAAGCCACGCAATGTACATGGCTTACTTGAGTGGATTGTGGTATGGATGGTAATAAGTTGTCATGTGGCCCATTAATGGGCCGAGAAATGGAGGTTCCGGGTTGCTTGGGAGCCTCGGAACTCAGGCCCATTTCTTAGGCCCAAAAATGTGGGTAAGCACAAGAGAGAAAATATCCCAACCAAAATGGTCCATTAAAATTAACCAATATAGCCCAAAATTTGAGGAGATTAGCCCATTTGTTTGGTAGCTTAACTTGCCATCTTAGAAAGCCCATACAATTAAAAGTAAGCTGTAGCAAAGGCTCCAGCATTTGACTAAAGACAAAGCCACGGAGGAGCTTGGAAGACCACGTGCGCTGCTGGGAGGGAAGGAACAAGCTTTCAAGCAAAACATCAAGGGACCAAAGATATTGGTGCGCAAGGAGCCACCCTTCGAACCAGCATGTGTACCTATCTCTTTCCTTCTTCAGATCTGACCATGAAAGAGGGAGAGGAAAGAGAGGAATGGGGATATCTGAAAATAGGAATTCTTCACTAGGGCAAGTTGCGGGAAAGGGACCTTGAGCTCCCAAAATCCCCTGATTTTATGCAAATGAGCAAAGTAAATTTCACCAAAATAGGATGATTGAAGGGATAAGGGGAGAAAGGAAGGGAAGGACTTGGCAAAATGGGATGGAAGTGTAGGGGCTTTTTCGTTCCAGCAGCTTGACGAAATGGGCCTGGGCTGCTGTAAAGAGCAAATGGCTGGAATCGCCCCTTGTGTCTGAGTTCGAGAATCAAACCCCAAGTTGTGCTTCGAAAGGGTTAGCGGAGCCTTAGGAAACACCCTGGTTATCTTCACCAACAAAAAGACAATTGCTTGCAGATAAATATTTAGGCTTGGCATGAGAAGCTTGTGGCATAGGAGCTGAGCATTCGTGAGTTTAGCATGAGAGAGAGAAGGCTTGGGTTTTTCTATGAGAAACATAGGCTCGAAGTAGTAAGGGAAGAGAGAGTTTTTGGGAGGATTTTGTTGAGGAGAGAGTGGAAGAGATGAGGAAAGAGGAACGAGTGGCTTGAGCAAGTTTCCGGCAGCTTGACGAAAGTTCTGTCAAGTACTAGAACAGTTCTGCCAAGAGGAAAATGGGGAAGAATGATTGAATAGTGCATGAAATTGCTAGGCTTTGAAGATGAGAGGGAAGCTTGCTCTCTAGATATGTGTTATGAGAGAGAGAGAGAGGAGAGAGAGAGAGAGAGAGAGAGGAGGAGGAGAGAGAGGAGGAGAGGAGAGAGAGAGAGAGGAGAGAGGAGAGGAGGAGGAGAGAGAGAGAGAGGAGGGGAGGGAGAGAGAGAGAGAGAGAGAGAGAGCGAGGAAGAAGATGAAAGCATGGGTGGCTTTAGCATATTTCCAGCCGCTAGCGAAAGCTTCGTCAAGCTTCTGGGCAATTGATAGAAGAGAAAAATGGGAAGCAATGAAGAACAAGGCTTGAAATCGAAGGGTTCCAGAGATGAGAGATGATGCTTGCTCTCTCTGGATGTGGGTTTTCTGAGAGAGAGAGAAAGAAGGAAGATGGAAGAACAAAGCATGAAATTGAAGGATTCCAGAGGGGATGCTTGCCTTTCGATCGATTCTAATGGTTGTTGGAGGCTTGCAGCCACCAAGGTGAGTTGTCGTGCTGGGTAGAAAGTGCCTACTTTTATAGGCGCTGGAACAATCAATTTTATCAAGAAACCCCTCCCCATTTTCCTTCACTTTTCTTCCAATTCCATCTTATTTGGTTGAAACCTTCCTAGCCTGAGCATGTAGGCATGAAACTTTTTGGAGTCCCAAGACCTTCACACAGCTGACATCTCCATGTGGGTGAGGAGCCACTCACTTTTTTCTTCTTGTTTTCTCACCAAAGCTTGAAGAGGAAAGAATGGGTAAGGGTGCTGGTCAAAGGTGATTTACTTCCATCAGCACATGGTTTTGCTCGGTTTTGATGGTTTAGCTTTGATCTGGTTTTAACAAAGATATTTTCCACGATGCTGGGCTGGGCTGGGCTATTGGTATTTTATTTCCAGCGGCCTGTGAGTTTGCTCAAGCTATTGGAAAATAGCCTATTTGATCAAGGTTGCTGGATATTTTGGCTGATGTGGGACCTTTTCAAGTGTTTGCAGGCCATTGGATATTTTTCCTAAGCTATTGGGCTTTTCTCTCTCATTGCCTACCCATATGTTTGGGCTCAAGGAATGGGCTTGAGTTTTGGTGCTCCAAGCAACCAAAACTTCCATTCCTTGGACCATCAATGGGCCTCGTGAATACTCGTAACCATCCATACCACAACCCGCTCAGCAAGCCCCAGGCATTCGCGTGGCTTGGGCCCACTTAAGCTTGTTGTAGCGTGGCGTGTTGCTTATTTGCTTGGCGTGGCATGTGTGCAAGCGCATATGACGAAACTTTCGCGTGCCCAAATCGGGTTTCTTCTCGGTAAGATATTGCATGGGGCCGAGAGAATTTATTTGGGCCGAACCGTAACTTTTTTGGGCCTCAAAATTAGCCCCCTTGCTTATTGGGGCCATTGAAGTGGCAACGAGATGGGCCAAATAATCAATTTCCAGCCCAAAATAAAATTGCAGTCGCATGGCATGGCATGGGTTTAGGAACAACTTAAGGATGACTAGTTAAGTGTCTCTGAAAATTACAGCCAGGTTTTTTCCGGGAAGGTTGGAGGGGTCACGATGGTCCCGCTTAAAATCCAATCCCTTCTTAAACACCGAGGGTGTTGCCTTGAAGAACTTCCTAGACACTGTAATTTTGGAGGTCACTCACTAGAATTACCAAGAGTTGACCTATTTTGTGGCATGCCTAGAAGAGAATGCTTGGTGGATTAGCTTAGCTTGCATGACTTGTTTGCTTGAGTGACTAGAGAGGCTTGATTTTGCATGATGTGTACTTGGATGCTTGGCATTGGCGTATACGCTTGATTTTAGCTTGTATGCTTAGATGCTTGGCATTGTCGTGTAGGCTTGATTTGGCCTGTATGCTTGGATGCTTGGCTTTGGCTAAGGTAGCATGGTTTGATATGGCTTTTGGGACATTTAGCATGGTGGATGTCATTTGACAGTAGCCAGTCGTGCTAGTGGACGGTGGGGATCCAATCTTGGAGTTGCGGATGTAATGAGTTGGATTCACCATTGTGTTTGGGTTTACGGCACCAGCCTCCGAAAACACCTTGAATTTTAGCGGACAAAACTTCAGTTGAAGGTGATAGCGTGCGAACATGATGGCTAGATATTGGAAGAATACTTGAAATATGGCCATGTGCTAGAATGATATTTGACATAAGGCAGGTGCTGGAAGAACACGACTTGCTTGGCCCTCACGTGGGCAAAATTGTGTTGCCCCTTCCTCTTGAATTTTTTATTTGCAAGTGGCTACTATTTTTCCCTTTCACTTGGCATGGCGTGCTTTATCTTCTGATTTTCCCTCACTCTTATTTCTTCTTCTTCTCCAAGACCCAAACCCGTGGTATTGGTATTGTGCATCAGTATGTAAGTCATATTTGGAAGCTCAGATCAGAAAACTTCCTTGATAAAAATTGTTCATCTGCTCGAGTACTATAGCCTGTAAATTTGCAGAATTTTGTGAATTTTTCTGATACCTCAGAACTGGTCTGCAACTTCTGCGTTCATCCATGGCTGGTGAGTTTCTGCAAATTCTGCTTCTGCATATGTCTTTAACTTATGATGCTTGGATGATTGCGCTTCCTTCACAAAATTTGCTCGAAAATTATGTTTTTTATAACATATCCAAAATTGAGGATCATCCACCCATTAGTGCTCTCTGCCTCCATTTTTTCTGAAGCATGTTCATGAGTTGATGTTGATGCCTTTGGTGCATGCTTGTGTTTCTATGCTTGAATGCTTGAGTTCCTCTGTATTTCCCAGCATTTGTGAACTATAAATCGAATTCTGAGGTTGATCTTTTGATTTAGGATTTTAGCTTAATGATAAACAAGAGTCATACAAGCTCACTTGGGTATGCATGCCAAGTGTTTGTGGAAATGTCTCACAGTAGTTTGCTGGCTTTTTTTGAACTTTTGAAATGTTTCTTTTCGAATCTGAATTGGAGCTTTTGAGACATAAAATGGAATTCTCATGGCTTATTTGGAATTGGTCTTGGGCCACTTGGAAGAAAAAAAATGAATTTTTAGTGGAATTTCAAAGTAAGGGCTAAGCTGGCTGAACTGTGCAGTTCCTGCAGCATGGGCTGTTTTAAGAATCTGTTTGACATGCTTCCTAGCTCGAAATGAAACGAAAATTTTGGGGAAGAAAATGAAGCTTGATATGTCTAGTCTCTAATCTGGAAAGTTGGGACTTGTTGGTTGTAAGCTTGATTTCTAGATGATTTTTCAAAGGTGAGATGTTCTAGCTAGAATGGTTGGAAGAAGCTTGTGTATAAGTTTTGATTGGCATGTTGCTTTTATTGAGAAATTAGCATGTCATTTTTCTTGGAATTGAGTGCTGATCTAAGTATTACTAGAGCATGTCTTGAGCAATATTGTCGTGAGAGCATTGATGTAATAAACTGGTAAGACCATGAGTTCTTCAATTTGCTTGAAAGCCTGAATTGCTTGGAATGCCTGAATGAACTGAAATTTCTTGGCATGTGGATTGGTATTACGCCCTGTGAATTTGTCAAACGCTTGATAGATGAGTTTGCTTGCACTTTGAAAAATTATGCTTCTAGCGCCCCCTTTGTGTATGAGTCCCTTCCAGCATCTAATCTGGCCAACATGCTCTCTTGTTTCTTTTTCAGACTTGATTGAGAGGTTCCAAAGCATGAGAAATGTCATCTTCTTACTGATTTGTTAGGAACTTGATGGTATGAAGGCGAGATTTTGGTTGCTCACACCTTGTCTTGCGATATGAAGGCTTGGGAAGATTTGAATTGCTTGATCAGAGAGACTTTGGATGAGACAGAGAACAAGCTAGTTGTTGAGTTCTTCATCCTCGTGGGGTTTTGCTCTTCGTTTTGGCAGCCAAGCATCAAACCCCTTCGACCTATTTTGTCATCGTCGCAACAATGGTACTCACGGCATGGGTGCTAGCAAGGAAGGGCTCGCATCAGCTTTTTGGGTTTTCTTCTTTTCGATTTCTTTCTTTTGCAAGCACTGGAAGAGTGCTAAAGGATTGCAAAAAGAAATCCCTGGTATGGACCACATCCTTTCCTTTTCTCCATTTTTCTTCCCCCTTTTTATCATGTGTTGGCCCCTTTTGAGCTGGTGAAAAGGCTGAACCTTGCACAATGCGCTTTTTCTATGTAGGTGTATACGTCTCAGACACAGGTAGGGGAAAGGCAAGTGCTGGAAGCTTTGACGTTTTTGCTGCTGGAACCTCCAAATCCTCCAGCCTTCTAACTCAGATATTTGAGCTTCAGCTTTAATCCTTGGTAAGTAACTCTGCCAATTTTAATATTCCAGGAATAAGTATAGACTGGTGCTTGGCCTAGGCTTACTTTTCTTGTGAACACATGCTTGATTAACCTTGGACTTTCGTTTATGTTGTGGGAAATAGAAATTGACAGAATGCATGTTTTGCAATGCTTGAATTTTTTGCATCTTTGAGAGAGAATTTTGCTTGCCATGGGAATTGCTTATCAATGAGAACTTTGCTTGCCATGGGTAAATTGCATGTTGCTTCGGCATTTTCTTGAGCGTTTCCTTTGGCATGAGCTTGACTTTGCCATGCTTGAGGTACATTTTGTGTGTGCTACGTTCTTCGCCCCCTTCTTGAATTGTTGTTGAACTATATGCATCGAGAGCGTATGCTTGTAATCGCATGATTAATATGTAAGATCAAAGGCTATTTGAAAGCTTGAGGAAAGCACAATTGGTTTTTTTCTTTTTTATGAGCTTAGAGCTTGGTCATGGATGACTATTTATTTTTTGGCTTTCTAGTGATATATATAAACATGTGTATGATGGGTCGGCAAGAATGCTGTGTTAACTCATAGGGATTTTGTTTTTGTGAAAAAGGTTACTATGAGGTAAATAGTGTTCAATTGTAGCACTTGCTTTGTGAAAAGGGGTATGCTGGAATGATTGATTAAGCATGGAATGGGAAATTTGCTCATCATGAGCTTGAGTAATAGATGCATGATGCTTTCAAAAATATTTTTTTGTTTATGCATTTCGTTTGAATGAGATAGCTTGCTTTGCTTGCTTGCTAAAGTTCATATGGATTGCATGCTAGTCTGGAGATTGCTTGGCTTTACACAGAGAACTAGCTTTATGCTTTTCCGTTTTTTCAGCATATTCTTTGTTGGCAATTCTTGCAGGGATTCATCGCTTGTCAAGATCTGCCCTGGCATCCACTAACCTGTCGTCAATTATTAGTGGCCACTTTTATTCAACGGATGATAAATTGAAGAGGGGAAGGCCCCCTTCATTGCTCAAGAATGCTGTGAAGATGTTGCAGTAGAGGGAAGAGCTAGTGTCATCTTGCTGCGTTGTATCATTATGGCTCGGGAAATTCTCCTCTGTGACTTTTCCCAAGATTGTCTACATGCACAGGTGTTCCCCTTGGCTTTAGCAATAGCGCATGGCGACATGATTCTCATAGCCCCCATGTTCTTGGGACATCCGATGCAGGTGTAGGCAATGTCCTGCTCCTTCTAGCAGTGCTGCCTCATACTTTCTCATCTTCTAGGAACATCCGACATGGCTATTGACACTGCCCTGCACCTTCCAGCAATGCTGCCTCCTACTCATCCTCTTCTCGGAACATGTGACATAGCTTCCGGCACTGCCCTTGCACCTTTCCAGCAGTGATGCCTCCTACTCATCATCTTCTCGAAACATGCGACATAGCTTCCGGCACTGCCATGCACCTTCCAGCAGTGTTGCCTTCTACTTCTCCTCTTCTCGGAACATCCGACATAGCTGCCGGCACTGCCCTGCAACCTTCCAGCAATACTTGCCTCATACTCCTCCTCTTCTCGGAACATTCGCCATAGCTGCCGACACCGCCCTGCACCTTCCAGCAGTGCTGCCTCCTTTTATTTCGCAAGTTGTTTTCTTTGGCTTGGGGTCAGTTGGCTCGGTGCACAGCTTCCATCTTTCTTGATTACCATAGGATGTACTAATTTTCAGCATGTGTAACTTGTTTTTTTGATGGCTGTGTACTTTTCAAATAATCTAACGACTATGTCGTTATGACTTTGTAATGTACTACTGAACCGCTGGAACTTGCATTAATTTCTGAATGCTTGGGCATGTTGTAATCCGTACATCTTATATATATATTGCTTGATTGGGAGAATTTGCTCTTGTGAACTTCTTGAAACTTTTCGACAGGTTGGCAAACCTTAAAAATAAGGTATATGCTGCCGAAATTTTGACTGGACCTTTAAGCTAAATCTTCGATGCATTGCTTTTTTAAAACTTTTGCAAGACTTGTCTACTCATTTGTCTTGAAATGCACCCTCTTGCCGTGCCTCTTAAAAGGGTCAAGCCATTGTATGCATGATTTTCACGAAGGCTCCATAAGAATTCCCGGATGTCGTGGAGTTTTGAATTTCTTATCGAAAGGGTACAATGGTTTCATTTTCCTTTCCAGCACCTCAAGAATTGCATGCCTTTTTGTAATAGCTTGGCTTTGCATGACTTATGTTATTTTGCTTAGGCATGATGCTTGTTGACAGTTCGGGATCCCATCTAAGTGGCTTTGCTTCATATAGTTACTGCTGTGAAAGGCTTCGTTTTGTAAAGAAAAGTTTGCTTGTCTATTTTTTTTTTCAAAGAATATGTTTTGCAAAACAAAAGAAGGTAAAAGCAAGGAAGAATTCTAGAGGCTTTTCCCTTTTCCCAAAATACTCCATTCTCATTGCAAATATCGTCTCACACCTTGGCATGCCATAATGGTGGTGCATTTTACAAAAGTTGTGAAAGCATAGGGTGGAAAATACATAGAAGTTCATTTTTGAAATAAATTTGAAGAGCCAAAAACAAAATGATATGTGCAAAAGCAATTCAGCAATAATAAGACTTTGAGCCACTTTGCATTGATGAATACTCCAATCAAGCCCCCCAAGTATGAAGGGCCAAGGAGTGTGCATGACTTGCAATAGCATGAAAGCTTGACATCACTTCAAAAATTCTGATTGCTTGGTAAAAGAAACTTCATCTTGACAGCATTTAGGTTCTTCCAGCAGTGTCATAGCATTACCTTCGCAATATTTTCCTTCCATTTGCCATGAATTGAGATGTTTTCCTTCTTGAGTAAAGCATAGTGCTTGGATTTCTTGACTAAGGCTTGGGGCTTGATGATGCTTGATTATGGAATTGTGGCAATTGAGACATCCCGATAGCCTTTTGGTTTTGATTCCTAAACTTGGTCATTGGAATGGTCAAGGCTTAGAAAGTGATTGAGATGCTGGAGCATATCATTTATGGCAACTTAGGTATGGTTTGTTGCAGCTATTGTGAACATGTTTTAGGAACCAAAAGCTTGGGCTTGGCTATTGAAGCTTGAGCTTTGCATGTGGTCACTGCAGCAAATGTGTTGGGTTACAACAACAAGTGATGGCGAACTTGGAGGTCGTAGTAACATAATTGGAATTTCAAGGAAATTTTGGTCTGGGAATAGTGGTTTTGGTAATAATGGATTTTTAAGCTCATTTGGATTTTGGAATCGCTGCCTGTGGTGATTGCAATGAATTCCTTCCTCAGCCCCCAAGTGCACCATAATCATCAGAAAAGGATTTGATGGGCATAAGCTACAAAAACTCTTGCAACATGGCCTTCTTAGTATTTGTTTGGGTCATTGCATGGCATGATGAACTTGGGATATCCCTTTGTTGCAATGGTGACAATTTGGCATGATTCGGTGGTAGCATGTGCTTCTGGCAGCGGGTTCTTCCAGCAGTGGTGTTGGATTTCAACGACTGGCTCTGTTCTTCTTCCAGCTACTCTTCCGGCGGCTCTTCCAGTGGTGCTTGAACTTCTATGACTGGAAGTTTAGAGAGGGATTTGTCTAAGGAATGGATGATAATGGCAATGTGTTGAGATGTTGGGTAGGAAACATGAGAGCATTTATTTTCTTGTTGTTGTTTGGAGGCTTGGGTCCTTTGCACATGACCTATATAACGCTGCATGACCAAAGCATACAGTGATTACAAAAATAATATAAGCATTGTAGCTTGCAAATGACTAACATAATTGACATAAACATGCTGAGCAGAGCAGGTATGATTTTAGTACTAAGCATGCATAGTTGGCATCTACATTGCAATGCGTAACTTGGATTGATCAACACAAAGGTGGATCGATACGAAATGATAAGAAGTATAAGATAAGTTAATAGTGCGTGGAATAAGGCCCTGAGAAATTTTGCTAGAGATGCAAAATTGAAAGGTGGTTTAATACATAACAAGAAAATTATGCAAGCTGGTGCACCATATGAATAACAACTAACAAATCAATCTTTTTTTTTGGACTTGTGCAACCGAATGCACGTGCTTTTGTCTATGCTTGAGATTGTTCAATGAAACATAAATTTTATGAATGCATTAAAACAACAAACAAATATATATGTTATATTGAGATCAACAAGGCATGATAATAAAAATCTTATCTTGGTGAAGCCATTCGCAGAGATGAGGCTGAGAGCATTGAGCAAGTGTTCCTTCTCCCTTTCTCACCGCGTTTTCACAACTTTAGAGAGGTGAGGGCTGTTATGACGGTGATTTATGGCGATGGCCAGACTTGCTGTGAATGGCAGAGCTAGTCTCAACAATTGATGACGACGATCAGCAGCTTGCACGTTAGCTGAAGCCCCCAGTCCTCTTACAAGATCTTGTTTTGCTTGAGAATGGAAGTCTAAGACACCAACAAAGAGAGCATATGAGTAATCTATATTATGTTTATCTTGCAAACTCTGTCAACAAAAGGAAAAAAAAAAACAAAGAAAGAAAGAGGGAATGTTCTTATTTCTTTATTTTCTCCGGTTTATTGCTTCTGGTCTTTGACTTTGGAGGTATTGGTGAAGATATCGGCCTAATCCCCAGCAGAGTCGCCAATTTATGTAGGGGCTTTTTCGTTCCAGCAGCTTGACGAATGGGCCTGGGCTGCTGTAAAGAGCAAATGGCTGGAATCGCCCCTTGTGTCTGAGTTCGAGAATCAAACCCCAAGTGTGCTTCGAAAGGGTAGCGGAGCATTAGGAAACACCCTGGTTATCTTCACCAACAAAAAGACAATTGCTTGCAGATAAATATTAGGCTTGGCATGAGAAGCTTGTGGCATAGGAGCTGAGCATTCGTGAGTTTAGCATGAGAGAGAAGAAGGCTTGGGTTTCCTATGAGAAACATAGGCTCGAAGTAAGGGGAAGAGAGAGTTTTTGGGAGGATTTGTTGAGGAGAGAGTGGAAGAGATGAGGAAGAGGAACGAGTGGCTTGAGCAAGTTTCCCGGCAGCTTGACGAAAGTTCTGTCAAGTACTAGAACAGTTCTGCCAAGAGGGAAAATGGGGAAGAATGATGAATAGTGCATGAAATTGCTAGGCTTTGAAGATGAGAGGGAAGCTTGCTCTCTAGATATGTGTTATGAAAGAGAGAGAGAGAGAGAGAGGAGAGAGAGAGAGAGAGAGGAGAGAGAGAGAGAGAGAGAGAGAGAGCGAGGAAGAAGATGAAAGCATGGGTGGCTTTAGCATATTTCCAACAGCTAGACGAAAGCTTCGTCAAGCTTCTGGGCAATTTGATAGAAGAGAAAATGGGAAGCAATGGAAGAACAAGGCTTGAAATCGAAGGGTTCCATAGATGAGAGATGATGCTTGCTCTCTCTGGATGTGGGTTTTGAGAGAGAGAAAGGAGGAAGATGGAAGAACAAAGCATGAAATTGAAGGATTCCAGAGGGGATGCTTGCCTTCGATCGATTCTCATGGTTGCTGGAGGCTTGCAGCCACCAAGGTGGAGTTGTCGTGCTGGGTAGAAAGTGCCTCCTTTTATAGGCGCTGGAACACTCAAGTTTATCAAGAACCCTCTCCATTTCCTTCACTTTCTTCCCAGTCCATCTTATTTGGTGAAACCTTCCTAGCCTGAGCATTGTAGGCATGAAACTTTTTGGAGTCCCAAGACCTTCACACAGCTGGACCTCTCCAGTGAGTGAGGAGCCACTCCACTTTTTCTTCTTGTTTTCTCACCAAAGCTTGAAGAGAGGAAAAAGGAATGGGTAAGGGTGCTGGTCAAAAGGTGATTTTACTTCATCAGCACATGGTTTTGCTCGATTTTGATGGTTTAGCTTTGATCTGGTTTTAACAAAGATATTTTTCCACGATGCTGGGCTGGGCTGGGCTATTGGTATTTTATTTCCAGCGGCCTGTGAGTTTGCTCAAGCTATTGGAAAATATCCTATTTGATCAAGGTGCTGGATATTTGGCTGATGTGGACTTTTCAAAGTGTTTGCAGGCCATTGGATATTTTCCTAAGCTATTGGGCTTTCTCTCTCATGCCTACCCATATGTTTGGGCTCAAAGGAATGGGCTTGAGTTTTGGTGCTCCCAAGCAGCCCAAAACTTCCATTCCTTGGACCATCAATGGGCCTCGTGAATACTCGTAACATCCATACCACAACCCGCTCAGCAAGCCCCAGGCATTCGCGTGGCTTGGGCCCACTTAAGCTGTGTAGCGTGGCGTGTTGCTTATTTGCTTGGCGTGGCATGTGTGCAAGCGCATATGACGAACTTTCGCGTGCCCAAATCGGGTTTCTTCTCGATAAGATATTGCATTGGGCCGAGAATTTATTTGGGCCGAACCGGACTTTTTTGGCCTCAACAGGAAGCCATTAGGGTTCTTGGAAAAAGATGGTTTCCAGCGGCTATAATAAGGCCTCTTTCTACCCAACGAAAATCATCCACATCCAAAGAGCAAGCTTCCTCTCTCACCTGCAAAACCCAGCAAATTCGTGCTCTATTCATCTTGTTCCCCAATTTTTTCCTCTTCTGGCATACTGACAAAGCCTCTGTCAAGTTGCCGGAAAAACACTCAAGCCAACCTTTTCTCTCTTTCCCTCATTCTCAATCTAACCTCTCTGCAAAACCCTTTCTCTCCTACCTTAATACCCCATCTTTCCCCTAAGGAACACTTAAATTCTCTCTTCAATGCTAAACTTATGACAACTTTGCTCCCATGCCACAAGCTTCTCATGCCAAGCTAAGATTCTACCTGTAAGCACTAAGAATTTATCTGTAAGCAGCCATTATTTTTGTTGGTGAAGGTAACAAAGGTTTTTCCTAAGGCTTGCTATCATTTCGAAATATTTTTGGGGTCTGATATTTGAACTCAAACACAGGGGATATTTTCTTCAGTTTACTTCTTACGGCAGCCCAGCCCATTTGTAGCTGCCAGAAGAAAAAGGCCCCTACACACCCCACATACACCGCCACACTATTTCACTCAAATTGTGTCAATGCATTTGATGAAGCATGTGACAAAAGTGGTCTCCTTGGTCTCATCGCAAATCATCCACACCTTTACTACAACCCCCATTGGATTTGATTAATTGAATACATCACCCTAAATTGATTTGGTATTTCTTTCTATTGTTCTTGGATCTCGCTTGAAGATGACAATCCCTTGAATTTGATTTGATCTATCACTCCATTATTCGCGCTTGAGATGATAATCATATATAGATTAAATTCATATATTAGCTTATTTTTTAGATTAAAAAAAACATTTTTGTGCTATAAATATATCTAGGGTGGACTTTATTGCAAAATTTGTAGAAATGGTCACCTAAAATTATAAATCAATTTCAATTTGACCAAAAAAAAATTCAATTGATTCAAATTTTCCATTTAAATAGAAAATTCTGTCGTAAAGATAGTGGTGGGCCCACATTTGGATTCTTTGTTAGTCACATCTTGGAAGAATTTTCGTGATGAAGCTTGGTTGCTTCCATTCAATTAGCCTATAAATAGGCCATCCTCACTACTTGCAAAGACACAAAAACCAATTGAGAAGAGAGCCCAGGCAGAGAGGAAGGAAGAAAGAAAGGAAAGTGAGAGGAGAGAAAAGAGAGTAGAAAGAAAAATCAGTGAACCACAGAGATTGTAAACACTAAAGTTGTAGCCCTATTGTTTTACATAGTGGAAAAGTTACTACTGCTACTCTCCGAGAACGTAGGCATGGTCGAATCTCGTTAAATAATGTCTCATTTACTTTACATGCAGCGCAATATTCCGGCATATACCATTCATTTTACAACTCGTTATCAGCACGAGAATCTCTCAATGGAGGAGCTGTGGTCTGCTAGAGAGAGGGAGCTGCTAACTTTTACAACAACAAAAAAATATATATATATATATATATATATATAAGATCATTAAAAAAACAAAAAATAAAATTGATTTAACACTGTATAAAAGATGTATAAACCTACTTACCCTCTGTTTGTTTGCTAAGAAAATGCCAGAAATAATAGAACATTCATCTTTTTAAACATTTTACGGTTGTTTTGTGGGTAGGAATTCACTATTTATGCTTATAAAACTGTTTGAAGTTGACCAATTAAAAAGATTAGTACTTTGTATTGAAAGCAGTTGCGTTTTTGTGCAAACTCAAGGACATAAGGCAACAATTTGAGTCTTTGTTCTATACCTATTTAATCATTGTTGCAATTGTTCTACATTTGTTTTCAATTGGTTCAATAGATTGAGTTTATACTTTTGTCCATTAGATTAATAGAATGCTTGATGTATCTAGAGTGTTGTTTGTCCTGTTCGATTTTTTTAACTTAATTATATCATAATAGTTATTGCCCTTGCCCAAAATTTTCCATTTATATACAATAACACCTGCTATTTTCCAAATTTATGCCAATAGAGTCAAAACCTCTGCAGAGAAGGAGAAAGAACGTTAAGTCACCTGCACAGCAAAGCCAACAAGACCTAGATCCCCTTCCAACATACATCAAAGTAGAGGAATCCCCTTTCACTAGATCCCCTTCCAACATACCATATATAAACACCTGTTCAAACTCTTTTGAACAATGAACAGTTGAAAACTGCTCATATTTTGATGTTTTTATAGCTGCTTAATTTATTAAAATATGCCTGATATTTTCAAATAACAAGCATCACATAAAACATGTTAGTTTATTTTTTGTAATTTAAGCTTGCTAAACTAAGCATGATCCTACTATTTAGATCTCCATGGTTATATAAATGGTATCATCTTCCTTGCATATTTTCACGACTTTATACACATTTCCTTACAATTTCAAAACCCGCAGCATCGCTCGGCACCATTGATAGTTTTCTTTCTAAAAGCTAACATCACTTGCACATAAACAAACAGAAGTTAGAAAGTAGGCTTGATTTTTGGCAAAAAAAGAAAATAGGCGTGATTTGCAAACACAGTATAATGACAAAATTGACACAGATAAAAACACATTACCAAAATGGATCTAGCAAAACTCTACAAAAAAATGCACCTTAGCCTTTAATTCAATGAATAAGTGAGGAAAATATGAGAAATACAATATATATCTATATATCTTATCTATATAAAAAGCAAATAGCAGTGAATGGTAGAGAACATTCAAATACTATAAAATATCATTAGTTAATGCAAACATTAAGAATAAGAATTGAAATTATTAATTAAATGAGGATAATATGGTAAATTCACACTTTATATCATATTTTTAAAAATTAAAAATTAAAAACAAAATCAAATCATGAGTTCTATTTTTATCAAGGCTTATTTATGTGCATGCTCCCTATGCTTTCAAAGTTGTCTCATATTACCACATGTTATTTGAAATGTCTCAAAATACCACCTACACTTTTAATAACTATCTCACATTACCTATTCTGTTAGTATTAAGAGACGCTCCGTTACGTGATGGGTTTATTGAGTAATTTGGGGTCTGTATTGGTGGTGAGTGGAGATTTTTGGGAGAGAAATCTTCTGGAGGTTGTTATGATGAGTGGGTGAGGCTTGGTTGTGGGTTCAAAGGTTGAGAGGGTGAAGATGATGAGGGTGATGAAGACCAAAAGTGACAGGACCCGACCCAAATTCACTTTGGAATCCGAGCCGAACCCTCTACGTGTCCAACACCTGGCAGGTGCCAGACACAATTGACCTTATTGCCCTTCTACTCAAAAGTGTTGTTAAAACCGGAGTTTGACTTCTGCCGAAAATTCAGCAAAGTCTCCCTTGTAAGTAGGCCAAACCCAAAGTTACACCTGTCAGAAAAGCATAGCAATATGTACACCAACTGCTAGTGTGCAAATAAATACATTCCAAACAGTTAAATAAACTTCAAGGGCAATATCATAGCTCTATACAGAAGACTATAAGTAGAGAATAATTATACAAGACCCTACGTCGTCAAGGGGTGTGTCAAAAGCTGGACTCGGCCCAATGGTGGCTCACTATGCACGCTTACAGCTTGGGGAGCGCAAAACACGAAAAGGGTGAGTGGACCAAAAACAAAGCTTTAGAAACATAGTATAAAAACATACTAACCCCCACTGTAAAATCAGTTATAAAGCTAAACCATTTCTTATCATACTTGTACTGAAATCAAAGCATACATATTTATATCTATAAATGTAATCAATCACATACTTGAATCAAACATTAAATTCTTAAGAGCATTGAAATCACTTTAATCTACCACCTAGGTGTACCCATTTATTATTCCGTCAATTCCATCCTCATGCCACCGGAGTGACACGTCCTAGCAGACATCGGGAAATACAAAGTCACCCGAGCCGCAATCCTCGCGGGATTCAGGGGACACTTGGTCCATTTGAGCCGCGTTCCTCACACCCACGGTTTGGGCGTCCCCGAAACTCGTGGGGCAGTGTCTAGCATGCTGACCTGCCCGAAGGCAACTGGATGTCCGTCGACATCAATATAACCGAAGGCAACCATTTTATACCGAAGGCAACATATAACCGAAGACAACCTTTTTATATGCTTGGGTACCTAGGGTGGCTTTTAAGAAAATATAAAGTTCTGAAAGTAAATAAGGATTTAATTGAATTCTTATCTGCCCTTGAACTCTGCTGCCAATTTGTCTGTTAATTATCTAAAATCATGCTATGCCAAAAACTCTAGGCACTCTCAACTCGGCAGCATATAAAACAAACATATAAAAACAACAACAAATCAAGCTATTAAAACTCGGGGCAATGAATAAGTTATCCAAATCAAATAATAAGATTAAATTGCATAAATTCATTTATGAAAATAAAAAGGTCTACTCACTGGTGATCTGAGCTAGCTGGACCCTTCGAAGGTCCCTCCTGCAGGTCACCTGGTGCCCGGGTGCCTGTATAATCATCATAATATTTTTTTAAAACTCTGCTCAGTAATATAGTATTAAATTAAAAACCTTGACCCCAGGCTCCTAAAAGTGCGTGTATCACTTTAAAGGTCATTCCTATGCCCACATTAGATTTTCTCTCAGTGGGCACCATTTAAAAGTACCTAGGGACTCAAAAGCAATAAAGACCCAAAATGTCAACTCGGGACCCCGTGGGGTCCACGACCTCTGAATTCTGATCTGAACGTTCCTAGAGGTTCCAACAAGCCTAGGACACATGTCCTGATGTTGAGGCCCAAAAAGTCATGGTTCAGCCCAAATAAATTCTCGGCCAAATGCAATACCTTACCGAGAAGAAACCCAATTTGGGCACGCGAAAGTTCGTCATATGCGCTTGCACACATGCCACGCCAAGCAAATAAGCAACACGCCATGTTACAAGCTTAAGTAGGCCCAAGCCACGTAAGATGCCTAGGGCTTGCTTGAGTGGGTTGTGGTATGGATGGTAATAAATCGACATGAGGCCCATTGATGGGCCGATAAATGGAAGTTCCGGGTTGCTTGGGAGCCTCGGAACTCAAGCCCATTTCTTAGGCCCAACATGTGGGTGAGCACAAAAGAGAAAATATCTCAACCAAAACATCCTAACCAAATATCCCAACCAAAATATCCTAACCAAATAGCCCAACCAAAATAGCCTATTGACTCAACCAAAAAAGCCCAATGCTTGATAGAGATAGCCCACTTACTCAATAAACCAACTTAGCCCATACAATTACAATAGAAGAGCTGCAAAGCTCCAGCACCTGGCTGAAGAACAAAGCCACGAAGGGAAGTCCACTATGCAAAGTTGCTGAGAAGTTCCAGCACATGGAAGGAACAAGTTTCAAGTAAAAACTCCCAAAAGACCCAAGGATCTTGGCGTGTAGACCGCTTGGAGGGAAATCACCCTTTGAACCAGCATGCATATCCATTTCTTTCCCTCATCAGACCTGGCCATAAAAAAAGGGAAGAAAGGAAAGGAAAGAGATGGCTGAAAATGGGAGTTCTGAGGCAGCTGCGGGAAAGGGCCTTGAGCCCCCCAAAATCCCTGATTTTGTGGGATTGAGCAGAGTGGATTTCACCAAAATAGGATGATTGAAGGGATGGGAGGAGAAAGGAAGGAAAAAGCTTGGCCAAATTAGATAGAAACCATTAGGGCTTCTTGAAAAATGATAGTTTCCAGTGCCTATAAAAAGAGGCATTTCCTACCCATCAACACAACACATAACCAGAGAGCAAGCTTCCTCTCTTGCATGCAAAACCCAGCAATTTCGTGCTTAGTTCATCTCCTCCCTCAGCTTTCCCCTTTGTCATGCTATTCTGACATTTGACAGAGTCACTGTCGAGCTGCCGGAAATAGTACTCAAGCCACCATCCCTTTCTCTTCCTCCTTTCTCAGCCAAACCTTTTTGCAAACTCTCCATCTCTTACCTTAATACCCCCTTTTCCCCCAAGAACACTCAGTTTTCTCTTCGGTGCTAAACTCATGTCGATTTTGCTCCCATATCACAAGCTTCTCATGCCAAGCTAAGAATTTATCTATTAGCAACCATTATTTTTGTTGGTGAAGGTAACCAAGGTGTTCCCTAAGGCTTTACAACCCTTTCGAAGCATTCTTGGGGCTTGATCTCTGAACTCAGACTCAAGGGGCAATTTCAGCTATTTACGGCAGCTCAGGCCCGTGCTAGCTACCGAAAGAAAAAAGCCCCTACACCTGAAAATTTGGTCTCGATCGGACGGTCGGATTGCTCACGATCGCACGATCGAACTGACGAACAATTTTCCATAAACCTAGCCCTAGGGTTCGCTTTTTTGAAGCATCCGGAACTCCGATTTACGATCCGTCGAATCCTACACGATCCTTAAAATACCTAGATCGACATACTCCAATTTGGCTATAATCCAACGGTCCAAACGTATTGAACCCGGAAATCGCACGCTATGCGAGATCCGTTCGGGGTTTAAACGTTATCCGAATTGAGATCTGCGAAATCCTACGCACTCGTGTGGACATGAGGATTATTCTAGGATTAAGAGTGGCTCCTGTTACCTGGCCCACGTACCGGCAGCGTGTGGGTGTGCATAGTAAATTCCGGTGGCCGGAAAATCTCCAAACTGCCAGCCCAAACTCATAGCCTAGGTAATACATCCTATTTGGAACCACTTTGTTCTTGGACTATGACCAAAAAATGGCCGGAAGTAGCTGAAAACGGCGACGCAATTCGGCAGAAATTCAACTCAACAATTAACCTATCTAACTTCAAAATCTCTGAAAACCTACCCAACCAACAGCTAGAGCATGAAAATCAGTTGAAAAACCATACCTCAATCACTTGAGTTGGTGGCCGGACGACGGCGTACGAACGTTGGAAGTTTTGATTGAAAAACGGCGGTTTTTCATGGTTTTCCGACGAGCTCCAGGCGGCGGACAGCAGGGAGAAGAGCGGGCTGAGGGTGGCGGCGTGACACCGGTTCGTTCTTGGCCGGTCTGGGTGGCGTGGCGATGGTTGGGTGGCTTGGGTGGTTTCGGGTGAACAGTGACGAGGAGGAGGGTTTGATCGTGAGAAGGAAGAAGAGTGGGGAGAGAAAAAGGAGAACCAAATTTTTAAAAATCTGATTTCTCAAAATTACTATTTTGCCATTTTCGTAAATTGCTCGTAATTTCTTCGTTATTGTTCCGATTCGAGTCCACTACGTGTCTACGGACTCGTTTCGTCGTGCTCTATGCAACGATATAAGTAGTTTTCCCAATTCTTCCCCGGTCAACAAGTCAACTTAAAACCTAATGAAATATTCCGAGGATAGTTTAGTCTTTTTCTTGTTAAAATATTAGTTAAATATTAATTAAGGATTGGGTTGTTACAAAAGGGCACAAATGGAAATTGTGGATTGGGCTTTGGACAGAAGGAGATTATTGGAATTGGTTCGTCTGAAAATTGTGCATGTTTTTTTATAAAGAAGAAGAAGAAGAAGAAGAAGGAGATGGGGAAGAGGCGATGAAGAAGAGAAAAGCTTGTTACTTTTGTCAACGAAACGTCTCTTAATACCGACGGAATAGGTAAAGTGAGACAGTTATTAAAAGTGTATGTGGTATTTTGAGACATTTGAAAAACATGTGGTAATTTAAGACAATTTTGAAAGCACAAGAGGCATGTACCTAAATAAGCCTTTTATCAAACACTTACCTATTATCTTTTTTAATTCTAAAATAAAATAAAAAAAATTTAAAAAAAACACACCAAAGGGGCTAGTATATATGGTGAGTATTTTTCGAAGTATGAATAAATTAATAATAGCTCCTTTTTAAAATTAAAAGAAAAAGAAGAAACAGTGTTGGTATCAATCGTGGACATACAATTGCATCAACCACCCCTCAGCCATGCGTGCAGAGTCTTCCAGAGGATCAACGGGTGGGGCCCAGATCTAACCAATGGATAATGCTCAACCATTGGGCCCGATCCTTCCCGCTTATCCCGCGCTTCACCAACCAAACTGTGTGCCATCTCCGCTGACTAAACCCCACGTGTAAACCATCCGTAGGTTCGGATTTTGGTTCGGCATACGCCACCTCGCACTTTCTTTCAGTCTCCGTCACTCTCTTTATTAGCACGCTCTCTCTAGAAATCACTTAACAGAGACTTTTTGGAGTTTTGATCCTCTCTCGCTCTTTCTGGAGAATCAGAGTACAAAGCAATTGATCATGCTAAGGTATAATTGGAAAAAAAAAAACCTTTTACCTTTTAAATTTCTCTTTTGGTTATGGATTGTTTGTTTCTTTGGAAATTATCTTATTATTTTTCCCATGGAAAGTGATGATTTTTTTCCTGCTTTAAGCCTTTTGGTCGATTCATTAACACATAAAGCGAGTTTGTTTGAGGAACGCATTGATTTTTTTTACATGGGATATTGTTTTTTTCCTCATTCCACTATTGTATTACTATAAGAGGATCATGGCTCTCTTCTATGTTAACTGTTACGATTTTAGTTTTCTTTTCATTACCGATGATGGTTCTGTTTGTTTGCTCAGAAAATTTAGTAGATGAAATAAGCATTAGCTAAAAGTTCCAATTGCAGTTCTTATTGTAGTTGTTTTCTTCAAGTGTTCATGACATAACTGAAACTAGTCTGAAATAGGCGAAGAAGGAAAGGAAAGTATTTAATGCCAATCAAACATATAAACCAATTTTTCCCCTTAACTTGACAGATAAAAAATCCAACCCGAATTGCAAGCGCACATCTTGTAAACTGGTCACATAGGACCCGCCAATGTAGTAAAACTTGTAGTACAGATGTACTCCTCTGCTTCAACTGTTTGGTTTGGTAGTGACAAGTCTTTTGTAAAGTGGGTGTTACCTGAAAGCAATACTAAAATCAGGGCTTACCGATTATGCGTTGAGTGCTTGTGTGGGCATTTATTGCAAAACCGATGTCAAAGATCAATGGCTACCATATTTACTTCTTTATATACATCCTTTGCTGTATTTAATTCTATCATTGTCTATTTTAGCTGCAATGCTGTTTATTTGCGGTTGCTTATATAATCATTCCATGTTGATGTTATGAAATTATGGAAATAGATTTGGCACGGAATTTCTTAGATGGAAATGGGATCATGAGGCTTTACACTGGTTGTCAATATCTAAGTCATATTGTCAATGAGTAGAAGTGAGGATGAATATGATTATAGGATAGTTTGGGGAGAATATGGCGTTGCATAGAAATGAGTACTAGAAAGTTTCATGTTTACAACCCCAAATAGTTTGGAAAAAGGAGTCAGGTGACAAACCTTTTTCCTTTTCCGGGGGAGTGGGGGGTTGGAATGCTAATGGATGATAAAGAGGCTTAGTTGGGGTGAAGTTTTGAGGTTTCCATTTGTGGACCTTGTATCATGCATTACAACTGTGTTTTTGTAGATTAAGGATTTTTTTTCCATTTATTTTAATGTAATCATCACATATATTAATTCTTGCACAAACATGATAGGCACCAGTTTGAATTTACTAAGTTGGTGCTGAAAAGCCTTATTTCATACTATTATGTCAGAAAAATCTTGACTGCCGTTCAATGTATTGTTATTTTCATCAAATAAATTAATGACATGCATGAAGCATTTTCTTAAGGTCAATTGGTCAAATGTACTGAGTACTTATTTCCTTACTCTCTACTTTTACAGGGTGAAGTAGGGTGCATGTTCCAAGTTTGGTGATTGAATGGATAGAGTAGTGTTCTGGTTCAGTTTCTGTGTGATATATTGATTCCAAGACATTTTCACGATGGGGGGAGCTTGTTCTAGGAAGAGAGACCACCGAGATGATGAAGATGATTTTCATCTAGGTGTTTCCAGAAGATATTGCAAAAGTGGGAGTTCGAAGTGGTTGACAACCTCCTTCACCCGCCCTGTTATAGATATTCAACCAGGCAGAGAGAAAGGCTCATCCCTCATGGACTTGTGCATCCATAAAATATGCAAGGTACTTACTTCTCTGAATATTTTTTGGGCTAGGGACTGGGGTTCAGTATTTCTTGGCTTACACCAATTGTTTCTTTTGATTAACAGGACATTGATAAATATAACACATTCTCTATGCTCCCAAGAGATATTAGTCAACAGATCATTAATGAGTTGGTGTACTCCGGATGCCTAACTGATGTTTCTTTTGAAGGTTTTCGGGACTGTGCTTTGCAGGTAGCTCATAGTAATAATACTGGCAATCAGCTTCTAATCCTTATAATTTTTTTTTTTGTCAGTGCTGTCCTGTTCCTCTTTTGTTGTCATCAGGCTGACCTTGAAAGTTTCTGTCATTTGTTTGGAAGGATCTTTACTTGGAGAATACCCTGGTGTAAATGATAGTTGGATGGATGTCATCTCCTCGCAAGGGTCATCGTTACTCTCTCTGGATCTCTCTGGTTCTGATGTTACTGACAATGGATTAATTTTTCTGAAAGATTGCACAAGTCTCCAAGCATTAAATTTTAATTATTGTGACCACATATCGGACCATGGCCTGGGACACATCAGTGGTAATCCTTATTTTGTTTCTTTGATAGGTTTCCTTTCTAGCACTAAATCGATTTTCGTTTATTTGATTCTTTTTGGGGAAGTGCAATTCCCAAAGCCATTTTGGGTAAGATGAAGCATATAATTTGGTTAGCCATGGTGGTCAGCCAACATAGCTGTTGGATTAGCACATCCCTTTTATTTATCACCTAAAATTATTTAAGCTTTCTATTAAGAAAAAAATTGAGAAGCAAGTGAATAATGAGGAGATGATAGGGGAGGGATGACAGGTCATCTTATATTCTTTTGTATGTGCTAAATTATAAAATTTTGTGCAGCATACACAACTGGAGTTTGTATCATGTGTGCAATTATTTCTACAAGACTGAATTATTGTGCACCCTTAAAAACATTCATTATTGGTCCAACACCCTTATACTTATTCTTCCCTTTTTTGTTTCTTTTTTCTGTTAATCCTTTTCTTAATGCTCAATATTGTTGTATCTTCACTTGAATATGGAAGAATATTTATGAGAGTTGGCTTGCGATCCTTTTGGTTCTGCATTTGACTTTTGTTAGATTCTTTCAGGTCTGTCTAGCTTGACAAATTTGAGTTTTAGAAGAAATAGTGCAATTACTGCTCATGGGATGAGTGCCTTTGCTAATTTGATTAACTTGATCAAGTTGGACTTGGAGAAATGTCCTGAAATCCATGATGGGCTTGTTCATCTCCAAGGTATGTTGGCCTCTAAATCCACTTATCTGGAAAGTGAACTTCTATTTCTCCTCCTCCGTACATGCTACCTCACCTGTTTGACTTATGGAATTGGTTTTGAACATGTTTTGTTTCAGACCCTCTATGTATATCTGATTCTTGGGATTAAAAAAATCAGCCTTTATTGATGATGCTGTTTAGAAAGTATAATAATATTCAAAGTGGTTTTATGATGTTCTTGAACATGATGAGAAAACATTCCCGAAGAAAGCTGTATTGCAGTGCATTGCTTTTTCTACAGCACAGTTGTAGCTGGTGCTTTAATTGTCTACACAGTTTAGCACCAGTTTATCATACATATGGGTTTTTATGGCATGTGATTCGGGCAACCATTCAAAGTGATAATATTATCAGCTTACAGTCAATTAATGCACAAACAAAAATTAATGTGTGACTCAATAATGAAACACTTGGGCCTGTATGACAACAATTTAGTGGAGTTCGTGGACCTGTATGAGTAATAATAATATTATGATAGGCCATGGGTCCTCAAACTTCTAGTCTTCAATTTCTGATTATTATTCACCATAGAATGTTGCATGATTTGTCTCCTGTGGTGCACATTGGATGTGAACTGTGGTCTTCGGATAATGCTTTCACATCAGCATGCCACCATTCTCGCTACTGATGAATACATTAATCATGTCTCATATTTTTTGTTTAAATTTTTTTTACAGGCTTAACAAAACTAGAGTCTCTTAATATCAAATGGTGTAATTGCATAGATGATGCTGACATGAAACCTCTCTCAGGTAATTTACATATTGGTTTTCCTTTTGTTCACAATGAAAAAGAAATGTAAGCCTTAGTCTTTCAGTTTTAGGGTCTGGCTTTTATTAAAAGCTAGAGCATGACTTTGAGCTTCCCACTTGTACACAGATGACTTTCATTATGAGATTAGTAAAATCTGGAATAGACATAACTGGAGTAGCAATTCGAAGCAACTCATGGAAATTATTTGTTACCATTCTTCAAGAACTTCAGGAAGAGCCCATATAAAAAATTATGTACATGTTTGAGGGTGCTTTGGTTTTCAATGTGAATTAAAAATTTTGTTATAGTTCATTGTTTCAAAAAAATTTATTTATTTGTATTTCAGGGCTTACAAATTTGAAATGCTTACAAGTTTCCTGCAGTAAGGTTACTGATTTTGGCATTACTTACTTGAAAGGTATTTGCTTTTGTAATTCATTTATCTTCAGAACTTACATCTTTGTGCTGCAAGGAGAAATCTTGTGCAATAATTGTGGGTCCATGGACCTTTTATAGTTTGATACTTCTGTGATTGTACAGCTTACACCTTTTGTATCTGTTTTTGAAAAGAAAATAAAAACTAAGGTTGTGGCAGGCTGAGAGTCGATAACTTTGACAGAAAGGATTCATCTATACTTTTAGAGTTGGCATTTCGCTTGACACTTCTGATCAACTAGAAACCACTAAGTGCCATTAACCAGAAGTTCCAGCTATATCCAGCTGACTAACCCATTCATCAATGTTCTAACTAACTCCAAGTATAAGTGATGATGATTTAGTACTACCTTATAATCCATAAATGATAATGATTTGTTAAATTTTATTTTATTTTTCTTCTACGATAAATAGTGTGTAAT
Organism: Prunus yedoensis; assembly: GCA_005406145.1. Classification (NCBI taxonomy): domain Eukaryota; kingdom Viridiplantae; phylum Streptophyta; class Magnoliopsida; order Rosales; family Rosaceae; genus Prunus; species Prunus yedoensis. The sequence goes on from BJCG01001493.1 coordinate 54,750, forward strand.
TGATATTGAAATTTTGTCATTTTGGCAATATTAATTCTCAAGATTTAAAAGTTTGTCATAGGGAAAGCACATAGATAGTCTATAATGATAGTAATAGGTAGATGAAAAGAAATGACTAGAAGAAACTTTCAGGTTTTGAAATTCAATTGTTCTTGAAAGGAAAATAAACCAGGGAAAAGGGCTTTCTGGAGTGGACTTCCTCCTGGAAAGCCATTTAAAGAGGAGGAAATAAAGCTAATAGATATTTCTTGTTTAAAATGCAGTTGCTGGAAAAATAAAAAATAAAATGGTTTCAGAGTGTACCTCCTCCAAAATGGTATCGTTATCTGTAGGGCAAAAAAATTGTAACTACCCACATGAATAGCGTCATTATTATGAGGGCTCAGGTCCTAGACCATATAAGGTTTAACAAAGAAGATTATATCTGCGTGCTGGAGCCATGCTTGTTTGGCTGTGAATGCATGTTTTCAGAAGCCAATGCTGTTTTATTGGGGGTGTGAACAGTAAAGAATATTGACCACCAAATTTAGTTCTGGAATGTTTAATAAAGATGAATCCTGAGTATGATGTTCTAATGGTTTGACCCCATCACCTCACCTCTTAGGGCTTCTTGACTTGGACTTTTTCTAAAGAATTCGAGGCACTTTAGTCATTCATTGATATAAAATTCATGTACTACATTTGGAGTTCCTTTGATTTTTAATAACTGCCCTTACTGATAATAAAAATAGATTCTAGTTTACGTAACTGGATATCATGGATATAGTTACCTAGCAAGGCGTACTGTGTGGCTGTTCCTTCCATGTAACTATGTATATCATCTCTACGTGTTGCAGGTCTGCACAAACTTTCTCTTTTGAACTTGGAGGGATGCCTAGTTACTGCTGCATGCTTGGACTCTCTTTCAGGTTTGCATTCCAAAGTATTTGGACTTTTTCTTAGCCATTATAATTGTGCTTTGGTAATTGTATTTCACGTAATCTTTGACTCATTGATGAGGTTGATCAATTACTATCAAGGATTCATATATGTGTTTGTGTTATGTATTTGATTATGTATACCATTCGTGTTTGAGTGTTTCTATGTGATTGTATTATTTATGTATTCATTTCTCTTATTTCTATTGAAGGTTTACTTTTTGGAAATGCCTATGGAACTAGCAAATAGTGAATAACCAAATCTAAATGTTAAACTATTTTAAAATCTTTTTTTCTGGGCATTAAAGGGTTCTCTAAAGGCATTGTGTATTGAAATCCCCCATAATTAGATTGGGAATCTGATTTTTGATGATCTGTTAATGATAAATCATGACTTATAGATCAACATTTCTCAAAGTTATACACGTTATCTGCCAAAACTAAATAATATGAAGACCTTCGCCCTTTTTTCTAACCTAAGAACGTAGGTTGGGCCTGATATTTTAATGGGGTTGCTTGCATACCAGCTCTTGATGCCCTGCTATATCTGAATCTGAGCAGATGTCGTCATCTGACTGATGAAGGATGCGAGAAGTTTTCCAGTAAGTTTTTTTTACAACGATCTAATGACATTTGTTTTTTGCTGTTGAAGTCATGAAATATAGTTGTACCTAGAAGCTGCTTCTTTTTTTTTCTTCTTTTTTTGTTAGTACAGTCCTGAGCTTGAAATTGTAGCATTCCTTATGTTCTGCAGGATTTGGGAACTTAAAAGTGTTGAACTTGGGGTTCACTGAGATCACCGATGCTTGTCTGGTGCACTTGAAAGGTGGTTTATTTGTTTTTAACTCTTCTTTGTGTTTGACTGAAAAACTTTGATTCGAGACTTTCTTTAGGCGTTTATTTTTTCATCAATAGTAGATAGCCAAGCAACCTATGCTCTGCAGACACATAAACTGTGAAATTTCCTAATTCATTCAGGGTGTTGTAGTTTAGTTCATCCTTTTTATGTTGATTACAATTCAGAATCCTTCATTTCCCTGCTGTATTATAAGCATATATTACCATTGTGATTCTTTTGTAGTTTAGTTCATCCTTTTTATGTTGATTACAATTCAGAATCCTTCATTTCCCTGCTGTATTATAAGCATATATTACCATTGTGATTCTTTTGTAGTTTAGTTCATCCTTTTTATGTTGATTACAATTCAGAATCCTTCATTTCCCTGCTGTATTATAAGCATATATTACCATTGTGATTCTTTCTTTGCTTCAAGTAGGTTTGACAAATTTGGAGAGCTTGAACCTAGATTCATGTAGGATTGGTGATGAAGGGCTGGTCAACTTGACAGGTCAGTGTTTAGCAGATGCATAATATGGATAGTATATGTACTCTATGTTTATGTTCATGAAATTCTGTAATGGAAACACGTTTTTGTACATTGTCTCTAATATCAAACTGGAATGTCTCCAGAATATTTGTCAACATATTATGTTTGCAAAGATGATGAGAGTTTCCATACACAGTTGTATTTTTCATTTTTTTTTCCTTGCAAACTGAACTACCACTTCTCAAAAAAAAGAAAAAAAGAACATCCACTTCTGTTTTGTATTGAGTCTGATGGCATAAATCCAGGGATTTGATTCAAGCTAAAAGTTTTTATTATTATTGTTTTCCTTCGGTTACGCAAGTTACAAGGTTTTTGGTGACTTCATTATGTGAGATTTCAAAAAATGACCCTACACCTGCAGTGAACTACCGTAATTAAAATGCTTGGAAAAATTTAAATATCTATTCTGGTTTGCTTTTATAAAATAAAATAAAATTTTAATTCTTCTTAATGGCTGCTGATTCCACTGTCAATTCGAATTTCTATCAATGTCAACAATTGGGTTTTTATGATAGATACCCAATACAACATGTGGCACCTAATGAAAGGACAATCTTGGTATGCATACATTATGGGTTTTCTGCATTATGGTTTCTGCTTATATCATATCTTGGTGGCATGACTTATGCATACATGCGATATTTTGGGTTAAAATAGTCCTTACAATTTTAAGTATGGGAACATGCTGATTTTGAATAGCTTTGCCAATTCTTTAGCTACACTTATGAAATTAAAGATGAGGGTGCCTCCTCTTCCCTCCTATTTTTCCACCTTTGATTTTGATGAATATTGGTATTTGTATATATGCTCTTAGGCCTTCAGCATTTGAAATGTTTGGAGTTGTCAGAAACTGAAGTTGGAAGCAATGGGCTCCGCCATCTGTCAGGTTAGATGTTTACCTTTGATTTATGGTTTGTGACCATAGTTTGATTCAGTTTTCGCTGTACCCGCCCACCGACACACACAGACACAGGAACTGTGTTTAGAACTGAGTATTGTGCATTTTTAGTTGTAGTAGTTGGTTTATCCATAAGCATACTTATTTTTCACTAAATTGTTTTTATGTCTAGTTTGGTCATCAAGTTAACATGGGTTGTACTTTTGGTAACTTACCTATGTTTCACAAGCTTAAGATAAGATGTCAGCCAATTGTAGGGATTTTTAGATTCCGGCCTCTAGTCACAATGACTTATTCTAATCATGTAAGGTTGCTATATACTTTTCAATGGAAATGTCAAACTAAAGAAATGAGACATCCATACAAGTACAAAGAATTGACAAAATCTCCATCCTCTTACCAAAACTACTACTGCACCATAGTTTCTCTTTTTCTTTTTTCCTCAAAGTCTGGAATATCATGACTTTGATTCTAAATATCTGTTTCATAAAATTTTAAATTTTCTTTTGTCAAGATCTAACAAATAAAACTTGCAATAAATATAAAATTATGAACGAATAAAAGTGAATAAGTTTATGTCTCAGAAATTCACAAAACATGACGCAGCATAATTCATTTTTCATATCATGTGAGTGTATTTCCCCATAGATGCATCATCCTAACTTCTTTTTAATACATAATGTTTTATAGATCTCAACAAATGCTTTACAAACAGAAAATTTTAATGGAAAAACGTATGTAAAATGAAAGTTGTGGTATTCTAAATTTTGACAAAAAATAAAGTTTGGGTTGAGTCACATTCTGTCTTTTTCTTTGGTATTGATAAGTGGTATAATTAATTTAGCAAAAACATTCTTGTGTCACTGTCACTAATGTGTAGAGAAAGCTTCGGTGGTTCCGGGCTAATATTTTGGCAGATAGGGTAAAATTATGCATAACTGTGCATTTACCTTCTTGGGATTCCATGGACCAAGGCTTGTTTTCATTATATGTGGCTTGGTTAGTAGTGCCCGCACATTCTGTCTCGCCTGCCTGCTGGTGTTTTTTCTTTCCTGTATATGGCAATTAAGAAGTTGATTTGGTTTCTTAAAGATTCACTTGAATCAAGGAAACCCTCTGGATTTTAGGTGTTTTCTATTGATGTTTAAGACTATTAAGGAATAAAATGCTGAATTAGGCTATTTCATGTAAAAATGGGTGGCTGGCGTCTCTGATGCCACCATGCAGGAGATGAAAATAATGACTGACCAACCTCTGTTCTTATTGTTCTTTAATGTAATATTTTGTCAGTTTTAATTTGTGGATTTTATTATTTCTTAACCTGATTAGTGTTTGCTTTTTGTAGGTTTAATTAATCTGGAAAGTATAAATCTTTCATTCACTGTTGTTACTGATAGTGGTTTAAGGAAACTGTCCGGCCTGTCGTCTCTTAAATCGCTTAATTTGGACGTACGCCAAATTACTGATACTGGACTTGCAGCTCTTACAGTAAGCATCCTTGGATGGAAACTGCATTCTTATGTATAGTAGTATGCTAACTAGATCTAGCCCCTTGATAACAAAAATTTCGGATGCCTTTTCCAAGCTTTTAAGGTTGAATAATTGGATACTTGGTGGTGGTTGTTCAAGTTGTATGGTTTCCCAGTAAGTCATCTTGTTTTTTATAAATAATGCACAAATTTTTCTTTGTTGATGCAGGTTTGACTGGATTGACACACCTCGATCTATTTGGAGCTCGAATTACAGACTCTGGAACACACTATCCTGCGAAGTATGTTATGCAACCCTGTAATGGTTCAATCACTTAAATTAGCCACATGTTAGTTACTGACAATGTCGCGCGCACACACAGAAACCACTGCTTTGGGCACTTAGGGACTTGCTGATATCAGCAGTACATATGGAACCTGGCAAGCCACTAGTGATGCAGGGTTGTTTAGGTTTACATGAATCATACCAAGACTTCACATCTAGAGTTCACATCTAAGAGAAGTTTTGCATCACACATTCGTAATATGGTGTCACTTACATAGATCCCAAGGTTCTTTTTATTCAAAGTATCACCTGGACTTGAGACTATATATATATAATAAAATAAAATAAAAACCCACTCTTCCCACAAGCCAAAAGCCTATAGCTAACCAACCAATTGATGGGACCAGACCAGAATGTACCAGATTTCCCTATCCTCTTGGGAATAGTGATCTGGATTGTGCTTCCCATATTGTGGTACTTTGGCAATCCGGTTCTGAAATTACTGGCTTTCCCAACACCGGACTGATAGATGGGGAGGAATCAAGGGACAAAATGTTGACATACTGGAATTTAAGGGAAGGATGCTTATTCTTCCTTGAATGCATGTAAGCTACTAATTTGGTGTGATTCTAAGTGATTTTGCATTTATGAACATACTTCAAGATGTGCACTAGCAACCCAAGTGGTAAGTGTAACAATTCAAACTGCAACACCAAATTGCTATCTGAGTATGTGCACAATGTACCACGTACTGGAAACAGGATTGTGTTGACATAACCATACTGTGAACCCAGAAGTACTGTGAAGTTGGTAACTCTAGATGGGACATAAAAACCAAATTACCCCATTCAAAATACAAAAGTACCATTTTGCATTTAATTTATTTGCTTATTTTGAAAACATTTCTCGCACCCTGTTAAGTGGTACAAATAAAATAGAGAATTTCCAAGTAACATCCTTGAAATACATCCATTATTTTTTAGTTTCCAGTTTTCAAGTTTGCCTCCGTAGGCACACACTATTTCTTGAGACTCTAAAATGAACGAGTATTCAGCCCTTTAGTTTCTCAATGGGACCTGGAATTGGTGTTACCGAAGTAGCAGGCTTACCATTTGTAAACGAGAGTTGAGTTCTGTTATCGTATTGAACTTGAGGTATTTTTGTTTCGGAACACTTTAGATGGGAAACACTGGAGGATATGATTATAGAGCATTAGTCAAGTGTATCATTTTAATGACAAATTGATAATTAATGTCTATGTTTTTTTGGTATATGATAGTTGAATTCTTATGTCTGATATGAATCAGAGATACATAACTGGCATGGTAAATACTATTGGTAGTTTTGCCGGGAAATACCTTGGAGCATGGAAACAAATTGGTCTTCTAATAGTTAACCTGAGAGGCTGTTGGTCACACTCTAGCGGATTATAAGAGGCCTTCTTTATTAAATGACATTCACAAAACAGTTTTGAGTTTGGTTTTTACCAAGATTTAGACTAGTTCATTTTATACCATTGTATTTGCAATGTTCAGGCTTTAAAAACCTGAGGTCCCTAGAAATATGCGGTGGAGGATGACGGATGCTGGAATAAAAAATATTAAAGATCTTTCATCCTTGACCCTACTGAATCTGTCACAAAACTGCAAACCTGACTGATAAAGCTTTGGAGTTGATTTCTGGTATGCCCATAAAACTTTGGTTATAAGAATGATGGATATGCTAGCTTTATCTGTTATATTGGCTATTGAATGGAACTGGCAGTGTTTGAGATTGGACCATTTTAGTGGGCCAAACAGGGGAATTTCAAGTGCAAAAGATATAAATGCATACTTACTGTTGCCAATGATGGCAGTATCAGTTCAGAGGACAATATGTGGTCAAAATTTTATTTCCACTTGGTGATTGTATTCTTGATATATATGGTCTTGTAAGAAGTGTGACTCTTCGATCTTTTCATAGATTCTGGGAATGGCTTTTTGTTATGCAATTATGGCCATAACAATTGCATGCATGCATTCTTTTCATCCCTGAAGTGCCTTGATGGCCAGGAGAAAGGGGGAGAGGAGTGGGGGTTGGGAATGCCTTCCAAGTATAGGAAGACATACCTGTTCCTTCGTTAAAAAAAAGTAAAGCATGTAATTATTGTTACTCTAGCGAAGTTATAAAGTTGGCAGTATCACAGTATAAAAGAAATTCTGATAGTGCACTTGTGTTCATAAGAGGGAGGGAGACTTCTTTCTCTAGCAGTGATCTTGACCCGCCTTTAAAACCTCGGTTGGATCTTCATTCTATGGGAGGCTTCATATTTTAATTATATTAGCCAATGCCATTATTATCTTTTAATTTTTCACATTCTTCTATGGGAATGCAGGGCTGACGGGATTGATCTCTTTAAACGTTTCAAATTCTCGGATCACCAATTCTGGACTTCGGCATTTGAAAACACTGAAGAATTTGAAATCTCTGACATTGGAGTCCTGCAAGGTGACAGCAAACGAGATTAGGAAGCTTCAGTTGACTGACCTTCCCAACCTGGTAAGCTTCCGACCTGAATAGTTCTGGAGGTAATTTAAGTCTAACTTTCAGATTCTGGCAGCATGGACATACAACTATGTATATAAATACATTATGGAAAAGATCTGTGAATTGTGTATATGGTTGGACGTGTATGTGGGTTTCGAAATGTCTAGATCTACAGGTATAGAAATTCTGTGTGCTTCATGTGAAGTTTTCTTCCAAATCGATTGTCATGGAAGAAAATGTGGATAAGCTTCCTGGGCATGGCGCTTCCGCCCGCTTTTTAAATCCTTCGGCTTTCTATGAAAATAGCCATTGTATATAGCTGCTTGAAAGTTATGCCGCTTTCAGTTGCTTCCTTGTACAGTATCTAAAAATAATGGATTCTTCAACTTAATTTATTAATCAGTAATTTGTGATGCGTTTTATATGCACATCCAAATGTCATGCGTTAGTGAAGTAGTTAGGTGCGTTTCATATGTACCGAAAATTTCTTGATGGAACGCTTTATTACACAACGAAACATTACAGTACTGTAAAGTTTTCCTGCTTCTCCGGTTCTTTATGAAGACATTTGATAATGGAGAGAAGTTACAAATCCATACTTCGTCTGGGAATCAATGTTGGACAAAACAAATTTTCCTTTGTATCCATAAAATCAATGTTGAAGAAATAATCAAGTTCTATTGAGCAATGACATCAAACAACATTAAAAACGAGAAAGCAAATAGTTGGGTTCATTTTCCTTTGGGTCTGGCTACCGATTCTATGAAGTATTTCCTTTGGTTTATATTCGTTTTTTCCCTTGAGCCTTTTAAAAAAGAATTTTAAAAAAAAGAATAATACTACTCTTACTATATTTGTATACCACATTTTCATACCATTTCGTGTGGCAAATGAGGTGGACAACCACATCAATTAAAATTAATTTAATATTTTCTTTTCTTTTATGATTTATTGGCAACTTTTTATTGGATGTGGCTGTTTACTTTTATCTGTTACATGAGGTGGTATAAGAATGTGGTATAAATGTACTAAGAGTAACATTACTCTCAAGACAGCTTGGCTCATAGACCTAAAATTCCTTCCTAGGTCAAAATCTGGATACAAGGAGAAAAAAATGAAAACAAAAGCTAGGTCCATGGTCTTCTTTTTCAGTGAGCAATAATAGTAATCAATGTCTGAGAAAGACAACTTGTCAAAGCATGCATTGTCCTCTAAAAGTTAATTCCTTCCTTGATCATGACTAATTAAGATTGATGCTTGAATTCTCCCTAGGTTCAAATCTTTATTCAAGAGAAGAAAAAAAAAAATATAAGTGATACCTAATTGTCTTAAGAAGCAAAAATATTATTTGGCTTCAACATTAAAGATATCTAGCCTGTATATTTTAAGTAAAAGCATTCCTTTGCCGTAGTCTTCCTTCCTACCAGGTGATCCCATGATCTTTCTTGTCATTTTCTAAACCCTTGTTTTGCACTTTTATTCGTTTCCTGTCCGGTTACAAAATTATATTTGCTAAGCAGCAAGTAGAGTTGATCAAAAACTTAAGTATGGCAATTAGCTGATAATTAGTCATGTGGAGAGTACTTGTCAAGGATACATCATGCATGCACTGGCCTCGACAATTTAGTCTCACTATATAAACTAAGGTAGAGGAAAGGAAATAGCACAACAATTCTTTTTCAAAAAAATACCGTTCTTTTTATTTCCATCACCAGCACCATATAGCAATGGCTGAAGCACTCATTTCCGTACTTCTAGATCGATTCACTTCGATGATCCATAAACGGATAGAACACGAGGTGAAAGTTGTGGTGGGTGTAGACAGACAAGTTGAAAATATCAGAAGCAATCTCAAAGCTATTCATGCTCTCCTGGAGGATGCAGAGCAGAGGCAAGTGAAGGAGGCCAGTGTCAGAGACTGGTTGGATAAGCTAAAAGATGTATCGTACGAGATGGACCACGTTCTGGATGAGTGGAACACTGGAATTCTGAAACAAGAAGTTAAGGAACAAGAAATTACCATGGTACGTTTCTTCCACCCCTCTCATTAACTTTCGTTCTAGGCGAGTGGATCGGGTAACTGTTTGTCGTGACATTGCTCATAAGATAAAGGCTCTGAATGAAAATTAACTGAAATTGCTAATGAAAGAAAAAGTATAATTTTCAAGAGACAAAAAGAAGCATTGAACAACTGAAGTACGCCCGAAAACTTCGTCTTTAGTCGATATATCTAAGATATTTGGTCGGGAAAAGGATAATTTAGTGAAGAAGCTGAGTGAGAGTAGTACAGAGGAGAGGGTTCCTCTTGTCATCTCTATTTTAGGGATGGGAGGAATGGGCAAGACAACTCTTGCCCAACTAGCCTATAATGATGAAAGGGTGAGGAACCAAATCCAGAATAGAGTATGGGTTTGTGTCTTTGTGTCTCAGACCCTTTTGAGATCAAGATTGCTAGGCCATCATTGAAGGTCTGAAAAAAATCTGATGCCCGGATGAACTCAAATGGGTTGCAAACTCTATAGCAATGTAATATCTGAATTCATTCAGGATAAGAAGTTCCTCAATATTGTCCTAGATGATGTGTGGACTGAAGACGATAGAAAGTGGGAGGCAATTAGGTTATCTTTGCAGAATGGTGTTGTGTAGGCAGTAGGATATTGGTGACTACACGAAAGAGGCGGTTGCAAAGATGATGGGAGAAACCGCTCACATTATCCAGTTGAAGGAGTCGAGCGAACAAAATTGTTTGTCACTCTTCAATCACTTGGTTTTTTGGGACAGAAAAAGAGATGATGCACTTGAGAAAATTGGAGAAAAGATTGTAAAGAAGTGTAAAGATTTGCCTCTTGCGGCAAAGACTTTAGGGAGCCTAATGCGCTTTAAGAAAACAAGGAGAGAATGGTTGAAGGTTTTGAAGAGTAAGATTTGGGAACTAGAAGAAGTCGAACAAAAAGTCTTCCAACCATTATTACTAAGTTATTATGATTTGACGTTGGTGACCAAACGTTGTCTCTTATATTGTGGTGTTTTTTCCCAAAGATTATGAGTTTGACAAAGATAATTTGATTGATATGTGGAGGTCACAAGATTATCTTGGTTCAAGTGAAATGACAAAGGTCAGAAATATTCCGATAGCTTAGTAATGCGGTCTTTCTTCCAAGATTTTAAGAAAGATCGGTGGGCGAGCATTAGGAGCTGCAAAATGCATGATATTATACATGATTTTGTGCAGTTTTCTCACAAAAAATGATTGTTTATATTATGGAGGATAGCAATGGTAATAAGGGGGGCAGAGGCAACATCAACCCCTTATAATGGATCGCCTGTTTCAATTTGCGAATACAAAAGCTACGCACTCTCCTAGCTTGTGATTTGAACGTTGAAACAATAAGCTGGGATTTAATTTTACAATTAAAATGTCTTAGGACATTAAATTTGAAGGGAAACTCGATTGAAGAACTTCCTGAAGCGATAGGTGAACTCATTCATTTGCGTTATCTCAATCTATTGAAAAATAGTTGTTTTGAAAGAATTGCCTGATGCTCATAGATAATTTATACAATCTGCAAAACTTTGTGTCTCATTATTGCAAGTCTCTTGTAAAATTACCAGCCACTATGAGAAAGCTGATTAACTTAAGCATCTTTATACTTACCTCTCTGGTAGTGTAAAATTACCAAAAGAGATTGAGAGATTAACAAGTCTGGAAAGACTAGATTATGTTTCTGTCAGAAGAGGCATGGCTATGGTGACACTGACAACAATGAAACAACATTTAAGTTGGGAAGTTTGAGAACATGGACCAGCTTCGAGGGAGTCTTTGTATAAATGGGTTGAGTGATATAAACACAGTGAGTGAGGCTAAAGAGGCACAATTGGTGAAGAAGGAACTCCTGGTCGAGTTGAATCTGTCTTTCTCAGCAGATAAACATTGTGAGAAAAGATGGAGGGATGGACAAATCCTGAATGCCTTACAATCATATCCAAATTGGGAAGAGTTAACCATCCTGCATTACCATGGCACCAGCTGGCATGTCGAATGGATGCCGTCGTTACATAATTTGAGGAGGCTAGCTCTTGAAACCAATTTCTTTTGTGAGTTTTTGCCTCCTTTGGGGAATTGCCGTCCCTTTAGATTTTAGAAATAAGTTGGATGCTTGGTGTGAAAAAGGTGAGAGTTCAGTTTTTAGACGTGCAGGAGCAAACATCATCATCATCTCATTCCCGAAATTGAAACAACTTTGTTTTAAAGATGTCCAGTGGGAAGAATGGGAAGGAGGAGCAGAGCATTCTGAAATTACAATAATGCAATCTCTTTCCTCTTAACATTGTGGAATAACCTTAAGCTGAAACACTGCCGGACTTACTGTGGAAGACACCACTCAAGTTTCTGGAAATCAGTGAATTTCCCGATTCTCAAACAAGATTTTGAAATAGGAAGCGGCAAGCTGTGGGACAAGACGTCTCACATCCCAAACATTAAAACTAACCATCAGTTTGTACGACAAGACGGAGTTCTGATCCAGCCAAACTCGAAACAGAGTCAGAACTGATGACGACGACGACAGGCTCTGCCATTCTCATCCACCTCTTCTTGCTGCATTGGTAATTAAATTAACTCGTCATGCTTACTTTGTTTTTCCCTCCGGTTCCTTCTTTATCTATGACCATCAGCTTTCTCTGTTTCTTTCTTGTTTAGTAGTATTCTCAGATAATCACTAGGAAGAAGATATCTTCTTGAACAAGCAATGCTGCACATAATCTTGTATGTATGAAAAGTTAACTTTTCTTTTTTCCAATGATCCCATCCACAGGAACTTGTAATTTTTCTCCACGCTATTCATATTAACTGAACATGTGACTATTCATTAAATTCCTTCAGGTCTGTCAAAAACTTGAGTTGTAGAAGAAGTATTGCAATTACTTACTGTCACTGATCTTGGAAATTGAATGAGCACCGCTGCTTCCTTAATTATATAGCCTGATCAAGATGGACTTGGAAAGATGCCTTGCGATTCTTTGAAGGACCTGTGGATCACCAAGGTACTGAACAAGTTTTGTTAATTTCCAACCGCTCTGGTAATTTGCATCCTCACTTCAATTATCTTGAAAAGTAAATTGTATGCCTGCGGCTTACAGTTGTTGTATCGCTCCTCTACTTCAGTGATGTCGTTACAAAATTTGAGGATGCTAGTTCTTCATGACAGTGATTTTTGCAAGTTTTTGCCTGCTTTGGGGAAGTTGCGGTGCCTTGATATTTTGGAAATAAGGAGGATGGGATGTGTGAAAAAGGTGTGGGAGTTGAATTTTTAGAACCGTAGCAGACATCATCATATTCATTCTGAAACTGGAACAACTTTTGTTTCAAGATATAAGGGTGTGAGAAGAATGAGAAGGAGGAGAAGATCAGAACTGATGATGGCGACGGGCTCCACTATTCTCATCCACCTCTTGCTAAATTGGTAATTAACCCAAGATATTTACTTTGTTTTGTTTTGTATTTCCTCTCAAGTTCCTTTTTTACCTATGATCATCAGATTCCTTTGTTTCTTTCTTGTTTTGTATTCTCCGGTAATCACTAGGAAGATCTTTTTAGAGAAGCAATGTCAAGTGGTTACATCCAGCTTTTGCAGTCGTACGCCCAACACCAGATAATCTTCTGTGAGAAGGTAATTTCCTTTCTTTTTCTTTTTTCTTTTTTTCCTAGGCTGTTCATATTGTCCTTTAATCTCTCACATCCTTCCATGTGAATGCAGGGGTGTCAGACAAGATTGAAACCTTCAAAATCTCATTTCACATCACCAGAAGCATTAAT